>JADBJO010004965.1:177500-178694 GCA_016801955.1 Conus betulinus
AAATGGAGAAGAGAGAGGCGAGTACTGTGCGTAGCCTTGTGGTCTACTACGCGCTGAGGTTGTTCTGAAAATAGAGAGGTGAGACGTGTAACCTGAACTGACGTTGTACAGAAAACGAAGAGACCAGAGGAGCAGGAAAGCAGCCTAATAACCGAATATGCGATGACACTGGAGCATAAACTGGAGAGGCGATAGGAGTAACAGAGCAGCCTGCCACATGCTTCCATGAAACAGAAGTTGATTAGGACCGCCAACACGAGAGAGAGAGAGAGAGAGAGAGAGAGAGAGAGAGAGAGAGAGAGAGAGACAGACAGACAGACAGACAGACAGACAGACAGACAGACAGAGACAGAGAGACAGAAAGAGAGTTGAAGCTTTCTGGAGGAGCGTCTTTTTGTCACCTTGTATGAAGAGGGAAGGGAAGGAGAGCTCCTTTTTTTTTATTCTCAGGTGTTGGAGAGAGAGAGAGAGAGAGAGAGAGAGAGAGAGAGAGAGAGAGAGAGAGAGAGAGAGAGAGAGTCAAAGAGGGACCGCTGTGGTGGAATGCATTAACTGTGTTTCACAGGAAGCGGCCGTGAGGACGGATGGGAGGGTTAAACGGGTGAAACCGAGAAAGGCACCCGATTCAACCCACGTCCACCCCCAGCCCTCTCCGGCCAGGTAGTATGACAGTCAACGGGGACAGGGTGAATCGCTTGCCGACAAATCCTTTGGCCGGGTAGAGGCTGCAGGAAATGGGGCCAAATGACTGTGTTTGGGCGTCTCAGGCGGTTGACGTTCACTAGCTTCTTCTGCAAACACCGCCCCCCCCCCCCCCCCCCCCCCCCCATCGTGCCCCGCCCTATCCACCCCCCCCCCCCCCCCCCCCCTCTTCCACGTGAACCCTTCTCTACTTCCTCCTCACATCCCACTATCTCTGACATCTTCGTCTTTCTCCTGTCCTTTACTCATGCGGCTGTCTCGGCGCTGTCTGTCTGGCTGTCTGAACGTCTGTGTTAGGATGCCTCTGTCTTTCTCTTCTGTACCCAGGCGCAGTAACTCCTCCAGAATGATTCCCGTGAGATCCAGTTTGATGTTCTTCCTCTTCATTTTCCGCTTCCTCTTCTTCTTCTTCTTTTTTGTGTGTGTGTGTGGGGGGGGGGGGGGGGGGGGGCGCATGCGCGCGCACACACATGCACGCACCATGCGCGCGCG
>JADBJO010004966.1:0-5000 GCA_016801955.1 Conus betulinus
ACACATCCCATGGATCAGCCGAAAATGGTGATTTGACATGAATTTGCTAAGAGTGGGGACATGGAATGAAATCGAAACTGAGATCAAGGAATGAGATAACGAGGGTCCCAGAATTTGTGACTTTTGAGACGCTGATCAGTGAAGACGACGATGATGAAGATGATATTGTGGAGTTGCAGTCTGGTCATAGGCCCACACCATACAGCTGTAGTCCGCGCCTCCTTGCACGATGCACGCTGTGGGTCAATCATGTCCGAGAGATACACACACCTGCGGTGTTGGTCAGGATTTTGTCAGCGTCGCCTGTTCAGTGGATGAGCTCTACTGAATTGTTTCAGCCTACCCGTTCATCTCACAATTCTGCTTTGGATCTGGATTCGGTCAGGGAAAAAAATCCGCAAAATAAACATTCAAAATGGAGCGACTTATGGCGGAGAACGAAGCAAAATTTAGAAAGAGTGGGGGTTAGTTGCCGCTAAGGACATTGACAAACAAAGCTTGTCCTGTGCTTTGTTTGGCAATGTCCTTGGCGGTAACTAACCCCCATTCTTTCTAAATTCCGCAAATAAATAGCTTTCATATGAACTGACCCAAGGTAATCTTTACGCCACAATGGTTCGAATACTCCAATCCCAAGTTTTCCGCCCTAACAAGAACAAGAACAACAACAACAACAACAACACACACACACACACACAACACACACACACACACACACACACACACACACACACGCACACACACACACACACACACACTGCGCGCGCGCGCGCACACACACACACACACACACACACACACACACACACACACACACACACACACACACACAGATAATTAAAAGCATCCACGCACGCGCACAGGTTATCACGAACGCACGCACAAACGGACACTGACATCTTATCTAAATGTGTGGGTCACACGGGATGCATCGCTCACGCTTGTCGCTGAAGTTGAATGCATTACCCATGTTTGTGGCTGAAGATGAATGCATTACCTATGTTTGTGGCTGAAAATGATGCATTACCTATGTTTGTGGCTGATGATGAATACATTACCCATGTTTGTGGCTGAAGATGAATCCATTACCTATGTGGCTGATGGTGAATACATTACCCATGTTTGTGGCTGGAGATAAATGCATTAGGTATGTTTGTGTTTGAAAATGAATGCATTACCTATGTTTGTGGCTGAAGATGAATGCATTACCCATGTTTTGGCTGAAGATGAATGCATTACCCATGTTTGTGGCTGAACTTGAATGCATTACCCATGTTTGTGGTTGAAGATGAATGCATTACCCATGTGTGTGGCTGAAGATGAATGCATTATCCATGTTTGTGGCTGAAGATGAATGCATTACCCATGTTTGTGGTTGCAGATGAATGTATTATCCATGCTTATGGTTGGAGTTGAATGTATTACCCATGTTTGTGGTTGCAGATGAATGTATTACCCATATTTGTGGGTGAAGATGAATGTATTACCCATGTTTGTGGCTGAAGATGAATGCATTACCCATGTTTGTGGTTGAAGATGAATGCATTACCCATGTTTTATGTTGAAGATGAATGCATTATCCATGTTTATGGCTGATGATAATGCAATACCTATGATTGTGGCTATAATTGGTGTAGCCTTTTTCTTCTGTCAGTCTGTCTGCAAACTGTCACCTCTCTCTCTCTCTTTCCCTCTCTTTCCCCTCTCTCTTCTCTCTTTCTTTCTTTCTTTCTCTCTCTCTCTCTCTCTCTCTCTCTCTCTCTCTCTCAAACCTCTTGTACGTTTGTATGCGTGCGTGCCTGTGTGCGCGCTTGTGTGTGTGTGTGTGTGTGTGTGTGTGCGCGCGCGCGCGCGCGCGGTGCGCGCGTGTGTGCGTGCGTGCGCGCGTGTGCGTGTGTGTGCGTGTGTGTGCGTGCGTGCGTGCGTGTGTGTGCGTGCGTGCGTGCGTGCGTGTGTGTGTGTGTGTGTGTGTGATCTCCCTTATCGACGGCACTGAGGTACATGTAGGCTACACGCCTGTGCTGAATATAGGAAGCAGTCACGTTGGTGTGATTTATACCGCCCACTGCTGTCACCAGGTTCAATCGGAATAAACGGCGGTCTGTGCCTCCCATTTCTTATCGGTATTACTTCTTTGCACACAGACGTTGTGTGTGTTCCCTCTTTTCTGTTCTGAGGGGGTTGAGAGCTGAAGTTGTGGCCAGGACTAGGAGGAATATTTCCCCGCACCATCGATGGGCCGTTGCTCTGGTGTAACAGCCCTAGTAGCAGACTGACTACAGTTTGATGTAATAGTCTGTCGCCGTCTCTTTGGTACATGTGCAGTCTAACCAATCAAGTCATACCACGTGAAAATAGTGGTAGCTCTTCTCTGGCAAAGAGCGACTTAACTGCTTGAATTGATTGCAATTTTGATTGTAACCTGTGAAATTATAGGAATGTGAGTTTAAGAATGGTGGTTGTGGTTCTGAAGCCCCCACCCTTTTTTCTTCTAAAGAATACACATGCATAGCTTTGAAACGGACGTTATACTTAGATATACGTATTTTAGGGCATATTGTTGTATAGTATGTAGCACACAAGATGCCACGGTTTGGGCACATGTTAGCAATTTGTAGCAAACCTGGCCGGTTGGCAGAAGAGTATGAACGTCAGTATGGGTCGGGGGGTTTCTTCCCCCTTCCCACCTGAATCATGGGGAGCTGTCCCGCTGCTGACAAGTTCAGCTGCAGTGTGAGTTGGTGAGATCCCATTAGATTGGCCACGTTGCTTCAGGAGAACATAGTGCCTCTTGTTCCTCACATGTAGGTCAGGCTGGACTGAGTGAATGTGGTGTTTTCAGGCAGTAACGGAAGCAAAAGAGCGAAAAGGGAGGTTACTGGTCCACAACATGAAGAAGTATCAACACGGACACAATACGTGTCCATCAATTTGTCTGCTTCAGACAAACCAAACAACAATGAAAAAATAAATAAACTAACGGTCGCTTCACTTTTTCGGTGTTGGTGGGAAGTGTATTTTAGGGTCGAACATTATTGTGTGAATGTAACTTAAAAAGATAAGGAAGAAGTTAGGAAGAAGCAAAAAGATAACAGTTAAAGTAACATTTACGATAACAATCGTTAGACGTATAATAATATCATTAATGATACTACTACTGCTACTATTACTACTACTACTACTACTACTACTAAAACCACCACTACTACTACTATTGCTGCTACTACTACTACCACCACAAGCACTACTACTAAAAAGTAATGATGATGATGATGATGACGATGATAATAATGATGATAATGATGATGATGATAATTATAATAATGATGATGATGGTGATAATGAGGAGGAGTAAAAATATTCAATTATAAACAAAGCGTGCCCTTATGTCTTAGATTGAGAAATAGGGGGAGATAAGCATTCATATCTGCAGTGGTAGATAATTCTGCCTAACTAACAGTATGTGCTTGAGTGGGTGAATGGGGAATAATAAATGCTATGTGTATATATATATATATATATATATATATATATATATATATATATATATATATATATATAATATATATATACACATACACACAATGAACTAATAAATTCCAAGGATAAGTACCGAGCACCATTCCAGCAACTTACAGAGCAGCTTGGTGTTGCAATGACTGCAAGAAATATTGAATTATAAACAAAGCTTGCTCTTATGTCTTAGATTGAAGACCCCCCTATTTCTACAATCTAAGACATAAGAGCAAACTTTGTTTATAATTGTATATATATATATATATATATATATATATATATATATATATATATATATATATATATATGCGTGTGTGTGTGTGTGTGTGTGTGTGTGTGTGTAAAACCATGTAAGCGTATATAAAAACATTGAAGTTTTTAGCGATCAGACAGAAGCACGTCATACTGAGATCACGGGTTTCAGTTCCATTTTGAACTCGATGTCAACAGTGTACAGGCTTTTTATTCCTGGGGATACATTTCACAATATACAAACCTACCATGCCTTACATAGGTTGCTCATCTATAGCAATATGCTGACAGTGTATCTCATCCAGTCAAAAGTGGTTTATTCCCAGCAGGCATGTCTATACATCAATAGCGCATTAGAACAGCAGTTTCTCCAACCTTTTTTTTCAAGTTTAGATGCCATGAAATAACACTGGAAAGTGGTTGACTGCTCTGTGTTTCTCAATGAAATGCATGCCTTGTTTTGTACGGGAGTAGAAGGCAGGGAGGTGTGTATGGTGGGGGGGGGGGGGGGGGCTGGGTGGACGATGGGAGGAGAAGAGGAGGATGCAGTGCGCGGGAAAACATGAATGTTCAGACCTAGGTGATGCCGTTGAATAACTACACTCATTTTAGGGCAAAGAACACGCAAGGTTATTACGTAACAACCCGTTCTCCGCCTTTAAGCTTAGGTACTTTAGTGCGTTTTCTTTCCTGACAATATGTTAATACCAAGGAGGAAAATCCCCCTTCTACATAGCAAGTGACAAGACAAACACTGTGATGCTTTTTCATCTACCCAGCTGGTGAACTCCCTGATTGACTGCCTGACTAACTGACTGACTCTATTGCTGGATTGATTGACTAATTGACTGACTGACTGACTCTCTGATCGACTGATTGACTCACTGAATGATTGACTGCTAATCACCTGAATGACTGGGTGACTCTAATTGACTGATTGACTAAGTGAATGACCGGCTGACTCTCTGATGGCCTGAATGGCTGACTGAATGACTGACTGACTCTCTGATGGTCTGACTGACTGACTGACTGAATGACTGAATAAGTCTCTGATGGACTGACTGACTGACTGAATGACTGACTGACTTTCTGATGGACTGACTGACTAACTGAATGACCAACTGACTCTCTGATGAGCTGTTTGACTAACTGAATGACTGAGTGACTCTTTGACGGCTGATTGATTGATTGAGTGACTCTCTGATGGGCTGATTAACTAATTCAGTGACTGA
>JADBJO010004966.1:15000-17500 GCA_016801955.1 Conus betulinus
AGCCTAACGGCCCGGCGGATATTCGAACCCGCAACCCCTGGATCACCAAGATTACGATTCTGGCGCTCTACCTCTGAGATATTCCGCCCCCCCCCCCCCCCCCCCCCCCCCCCTCAATCTCTAACACATTAAGCTGACCCTAAGCTTAATCAACCTCACCTAGAGGATGTTTTTTTACCCTAAGAAAAGCGTCTCTGTCTTACCATAAGAAACGAATTCATAGTGATTTGACTTAAACCAAAAATATACTTTATAAACTAAAGATGAATTTTCATATGGATGCTAAGTTTTTACATCCTTGGATATCACACACACACACACACCACACACACACACACACACACGCACGCACGCACGCACGCACGCACGCACGCACGCACGCACGCACGCACGCGCACGCACGCACGCCACGCACGCACGCACAGACACAGACACAGACACACACACACACACGCACGCACGCACGCACGCACGCACGCACGCACGCACGCACGCACGCACGCACGCACGCACGCACGCACACACACACACACACACACACACACACTCACACACGAAGCAGGACGGGTTCAACAAATTTATGAAATTTATCTAAGAATATTGCACGTGGATATTTCGTTTTCTGGCATATTATTAATCAGCAAAATATGGCTTTTGTCCCGTGTCAATCATGCCTCTTTTGCCGTGTTGAAACTTTCTTCCTGATCGAACTAGGAACTAATCTGAAGACCTGAAAGAACTATTTCAAGATTTTGGTTTTCATTATGAATAAAGAAAACACAGGTTTTTTTTCTCTCCTTTTCGCCTCTGGAAAGTAATGATTTTCGTCTTATGTGGATTTACACTTAAGCACCAATGCCAACAATACTTAAGCATTTAACTGTCACAGTAAATCTGTCGGTGTTTCTGATAACCGAATTGTATTATCGGTATACAAATACTCAAGCAATGTAACAAAATTTCTCCAAGATTATTTTCTATGGCCAACATGATTATCCAGCAAAGGCTATTCGTTCTCCCTTACGTCATTTTAGAATCATTCTGATGTCATGCAAACACAAGTCTTGATAGATTTTACCCTTTGTTATACTCACCTCAAGCTCATAACAAAGGCAGACATTCTCAAAGACCAAGTCAGTGGCTTTTTTTCATCCAGCCCTCAAACAATAAATACGTGGAAGAAATCATTGCATGGAACTGCATAGAAACTCATAACAATAATGAATACATAGCAATTTAGAATAAGAGAATGCACAATATAACTAGAGGAAAGAGAGAGTGGGAGAGAGGGAGGGGGATGGAGAGCGACACAAAGAGAGAGAGAGAGGTGGGGACTTGGAGACACAGAATAAAGAGACGGAGTCTCTGACACAAGGAGAGACAGAAGAAGTGTGTGTGTGTGTGTGTGTGTGTGTTTCTCTGTCTGTCTGTCTGTCTGTCTGTCTGTCTGTCTGTCTGTCTGTCTGTCTCTCTCTCTCTCTCTCTCTCTCTCTCTCTCTCTCTCTCTCTCTCTCTCTCTCTCTCTCTCTCAGCTCTTTTTTCTTTATTGCATGACTTGATTTTTTTTACGACTCTTCTTCATTGTAGTATATCCCTTTGTGATATTAGTAGTAAATCATATAGTACAATTATTAATGTTGGATTGTAGGAATGGGTAAATGAACATAATATCAGAGGTGAGCATCAAGCAGGTTTTAAAAAGGGATATTCACCTGTTTAATTTGTTAGCCTTGATACAAAAACAATTTTCATTTAATCGTTGATTCTATAAATAGAAATTTGCTTTGGCCAACTTGATAAAAAAAAAATGGTCTAAGGGATAAATTGTTAGGAATCTACTTTGTTAGCCTTGATACAAAAACAATTTTCATTTATACATTGATTCTATAAATAGAAATTTGTGGCCAATCTTGATAAAAAATGGTGTAAAAGGTAAATTGTACAAATGTATTAGGAGCATGTATGATAACGTTAAATGTAGGATTAGGTTTGGCTCTCAACTGACTGAATATATCAACTGTACTGCTGGTGTGAAACAGGGCGATGTGTTCAGCCCCCATATCCTCATCATTGTTTATAAATGAACTGGCCCTAGAAGTACTGAATAATGGTAGGCATGGTGCCGTGTTTTCTTATGATGCATTTGAGTTGTTTATTCTTTTACTGGCAGATGATATTGTTCTATTGTCTGAAACCATCATTGGCCTTCAGACCCAGCTTAATAACTTAAGAAATTCAGCATTGGCACTTCAGTTGAACGTTAATATGGAAAAAAAGTAACATCATAGTGTTTCGGAAAGGTGGGTTTTTTGGGTGCGAGAGAAAGATGGACTTATAATGGTGTCTTAATGCCTGGTAGTAAACGTGTATAAATACTTAGGGATTTTGTTGTCCACTCGTTTAAGCTTTACTGCTGCTTGCAAGGATCTTGCTAGCAGAGCAAAGAAAGGTCTGCTTGGCATCATGAAAAAATTATCGTCAATCAATAACAATTCGTTGA
>JADBJO010004966.1:25000-30000 GCA_016801955.1 Conus betulinus
TCGTATTAAGTTCTATGCGGATCCGTAACGCAAATCCAGAACAGAGAGTGAAATTCTTTGCTGTTCTGAGCGAATTGCTGGGGTTTTGTTCGTTTGTGATTTTCGTTTTTCTTAAACGTAGTAATAATCTTGTTTGATCGCTTATTGTTATGTTATTGATAGCATTATCATTTGCGCTATTTTTTGTTGACTGTTTGGTTATTCAGTGAAGCTGTTGTTACCTCGCATAAGGCCGAGCGCAGCCGAGAATGCAGCATTGTTCTGTGTGTGTTTGTCTGTCTGTTTGCCTGCCTATCTTGTTTGCCTTTCTGTGTTCTTGTTTGTCTATCTGTTTGTCTGTCTATCTGTCTGCCTGCCTGTTTGTCTTTTCTTTCTTTTTTTCTGTCGTTCTATCATCCTTCCTTCCTTCCTTCCTTTCTTTTTCTTCTTTACTTGCTTGCTTTCTTGTTTGTTTTTCCTCTCTCTCTCTCATCTCTCTCTCTCTCTCTTTCACCCTTCTTTCCTTTCTTCTTCCTTTCTTTCTCTCTCTCTCTCTCTCTCTTTCTTTCTTCCTTCCTTCCTTTCTTTCTTTCTTTCTTTCTTTCTATCTTCTTCTGCGGGTCCAGTACGACCAACGGGCTGTGTCAAATCAGTGGTCCGATTGTCATGACGCCGTCTACAGTCTTCTCCAGGCAGTGACTACTAACACAAAGTTGAAGTGCCGCCTGGAGCTCTTTCACATCGCAAGTGCTTGCAGAGCTGGCAGGCAATCTACAGTCGGTTTGAGGTGGATCAGTCTTCCGGTGCCTTTGAGACTGATGGGTCGAATCAACACCGTACTGTTCCTGAGCCGCCTGCGGATGATGGTTTAATCTTTCTGGAGGTCACCACGTGGCTGAACTGCTCCATCCTACTGCCTCCCTGGATCAAAGAGCACCAGCAGCTTGTTCGGTACCTGTGATGATGCCAGGGTGGGGGTGACCTCCATGACAGTGCCATGGTGGAGTGACTTGGATTGGACTGTCATAGAGGGTGTTCTGGAAGTACGGGCGGTGCTGCTTCATTCTCAGGGTTCTGAGGTTCCAGCAGCTGAGATGCGCAGACCGGGAAGTTTCCATGTGTGAATCTATTTGTCTGCTTGTCTGTCTGCTTTTTGTCTGTCCGTCTGTCTGTCTGTCTGTCTGTTTGATGTGTGGTCTTTTGTATAATTTTTCAGGGGTTTTAGTGTCATTTCGTGAAGGAGTTCACTTTGTAAGATGTCTGAACGCAAGGTTTGGGAAACAACCAGAACACACACACACACACACACACACACACACACACACACACACACACACACACACACACACACACACACACACACACACACACACACACACACACACACACACACACACACACACACACACACACACACACACACACACACACACACACACCAGTGCTTGCGAGAAAAAAAAAAGAGCCAGAACAAGCGGTTTTACATTCAGTTGAGTGTCGCGATGCCAAGATAAGTTTCCATGGTTTGCAGTCTGTCTGAAGTTCGATTATTTGATTGATCACTTGTGCATAACTTGATGGCGTGTTGTTTTCTGTCTCAGCTCTTTGTTTGCAGCAATACTTTGATTCTCCCTATATCTCTCTCTGTCTGTCTGTCGGTCGGTCGGTCGGTCTCTGTCTAACACTGTCTATGTTTTGTCTCTCTCTGTTTCTTCTGTCTCTCGCTGTCCGTGTCTGTGTCCGAGTCAGTCAGTCAGTGTGTCTGTCTGTCCGTCTATCTGTCTGTTTGTCTGCCTGTCTGTCTCTCTGTGTCTGTCTCTGTGTCTCTGTGTCTGTGTCTGTGTCTCTCTCTCTGTCTCTCTCCCTCTCTTCCATGACTGTCTGTCTCCCTGTCTGTCTCTTCTGTCCTTCGCTGTCTGTGTCTCTGTCTCTGTATCTCTCTCTTTCCCTGACTCTCTGTCTGTTTGCCTGTGTGTCTGTCTGTCTGTCTGTTTGTTTGTCTGACTGTCTGTCTGTCGTCTCTCTCTCTGTCTCTTGCTGTCTGTGCCTGTGTCTATGTCTGTGTCTGTCTGTCTCTTTCTCCCCTGTCTGTCTGTCTGTCTCTGTCTCTCTCTGTCTCTGTCTGTCTGTGTCTGTCTGTCTGTCTGTCTGTCTGTCTGTCTCTCTCTCTCTCTCTCTCTCTCTCTCTCTCTCTCTCTCTCTCTCTCTCTCTCTCTCGGACTGGTCAGGCTTGGCTAGAATCAATCACCATGCAGGAAGCTGTCAGGAACGTGTGTCGGGCCCACCTCGCTACAGTATACATCTCTTCATCATCCCCTCTGTCGCCTGGGGTCTGCGCTGAGTGTACTCCGCCCTGTGGCCCCATATCAGCGGAGCAGCGCCCTGGCTAATGGTCCAAAATGCATCTCCCTGCTCGTAAAGCGATGGGGCGTGACACTCGCTTCCTCGCCTCGTCTCACACATTTCCCGCCATCTCCATCTGGCTGCATGGCATATACCACGGTGGAAGCCGATAGGAGCCACAGACAGCGTGGTGGTAATGGTGCTGAGGTGCGAGGGTGGGGTTGGCGGTGGGTAGGGGAAGAGATGAATGCTTTCTATCATCGGAAATGATGTGCTTTAGGGGAGAATATGGTTTAGCGTATATGGGCAAGACCGCAGCTTGCTGGTGAAACTGAAAGTTGAATCCAGAACCTGAAACAAACTCTGTTTCTGAATATTGGTCTTGTTGTGTAAGCTGCTTCTCGGCCGAGTTTTTTGAAGTTGTTGTTGTTGTTGTTGTTGTCGTACCCTGGCTAAAAGACTGCATGGATTATCCGAACAGCCGATATACTTGAGCACTATCGTAGAAATGCATCAGCTAGGGATGAGAACATTACGTGTGTGACCGTTTTTTTGATTACCCCGCACGTGGGCAGCGCACTCCGACTTCGGGGGATTTTGGAGACTGATAATGTTATGCTGGGAGTCTGTCACGACTGAAGACAGTCCCCGCATATCTATGCAGAGAGCATAACAACATTTCGATGTAGCCTTGGTGTTCTAGCCTAAGTCATTTGGTCCGACACAGCCTTGAGCCAAGGCGGGATGTTTTGAAGTGATATAGCGCTCCCTGCAGAGAGATTGTGGTTGGGGTAATGATGGGGTTCACACTGAACACATCTGACCAAAACTTCGCGGATGGGAAACTTCGAAGTACAAAGAAAAGAACAAAGGACGAAGGCGTGATTAGTATTTTGTCGTTTGCTTGTTCTTCTCACCCTGTCAAACAGGGCTCTTGTCGTTTGAATGAAACACTACGCAGCACTGACACGCGGGCATGTGCCATATGCACACACACATAATTATCGACAATTCAATGCGTTTGATTACACAAACATTATTCTTAACAATACTGATGCGCACGCAATAATCATCGAAAAATACAATGCACCGATATGTCTTTATTGAGTCGTGGACGATATAATGCACTGATATATATATATATATACGGAGAGAAAAATTATTGACAATATAATGCACTGATATATACACAAATAATCATCCATTATACAATGCACTGACGTACACACAGCTATCGACAACAAGTACAGTAGTTCGCGCACAACTGATTATCGATATTACAGTACACTGATGTATACACAACTGATTATCGGTATTACAGTAGACTGATGTATACACAACTAATTATCGACAATACAGTACACTGATGTATACACAACTGATTATCGGTATTACAGTAGACTGATGTATACACAACTGATTATCGACAGTACAGTACACTGATATATGCCCTAATGATTATCGACAATACAGTACACTGATGTATGTATGAAATGATTACTGACAGCAGAGTGCACTGATGATAACACTACACAAATATCCACAATACAATGCACTGATGTACGCACAAATAAGTATTGACAATACGGTATTCGGATGTTCACACAAATGATTGCAGACAATCCCAGTGCACCGATGCACACACGAAATAATCGTCGACAAAACAATGCACTGATGTACACACAAATGTTTATACAAAACACAACACACTGATGTACACATGAAGAATACTTGACAAAATGATGGTCTTGTGGGTTTAGAAAGAATGATAAAGAGCATATTGCACTGACATACACACAAACAGTCAGAATGCATCGACATACACACAAAGAATTACTGACAACACAACACACTGATGTACACACAAAGAATTGTCGACAAGACAACGCACTGATGTACATACAAAGAAGTATTGACGACACAACTCACTGATGTACATACAAAGAAGTATTGACAACACACTCACTGATGTACATACGAAGAATTATTGACAACACAACTCACTGATGTACACGCAAAGAATTATCGGAAGATATGCGAACGCATCCTCCATGGAGACTATGTCTTCAGCTGCGTCTGTTGTTTGTTTGTCTGTCTGCCAGCAAGACTACGATAAACATATTTCCCGTGGCAACGGAAGGGGGCAGGGAGGAGGGCTCTGTCAATACGAATAGCCCCCCCCCCCCCCCCCCCCCCCCCCGAAGTTCTGAGTGAACGATTTCCTCCTTTCTGCTACTCTCGGCTGTGTGTGTGTGTGTGTGTGTGTGTGTGTGTGTGTGTGTGTGTGTGTGTGTGTGTGTGTGTGTGTGTGTGTGTGTGTGTGTGTGTGTGTGGTTTACATGAATATAATGAGAGCGGCATTTTTCGACCAAGTTTTGAAATATTTATGGATCTTAAAAAGGAAAAAAAAAATCAGGCTGATTAGATGTATCGAATCTGCAACTTTACACAGAAGACTGCATACTCCCATGTGTCCCTGTAGTAGGCATTGTCAGTGTAGATGTGTCAGTCTCTTAATAGTAGAAAAAGCGGTTGGCGTGGTAAAAGTATCGCTATCTTCACCTTACAACTGTTACATCGCCTACAGCAGCCCCATTGGACATTATACAGGACCTTAAAAAAGAAATTGAAAAAAACCAAATCTGTAAACTGTCATAATACACTCGGCTTAATAATGA
>JADBJO010004966.1:37500-40000 GCA_016801955.1 Conus betulinus
GACAAAGAAACAGTAGCACAGCGAAATAAAAAAAAAAATGTGGTAAACAGGATACATTAAATGAAGAGGGAACAAAAGATTTGTCACTAAACGTTCTCTCTCTCTCTCTCTCTCTCTCTCTCTCTCTCTCTCTCTCTCTCTCTCTCTCTCTCTCTCTCTCTCTCTCTCTCTCCAAAGTGAACCCAACTCTGACATAACACGACTGAAGTGCTAGGGTTGGAGGAAGAATGTAAACAAACCGAAACCGCGCGAGCTTACATGTGCCATGAAAATATTCTCCAATGCCACCGTGTCCATACGTTCTTCCAAGTCTGTAGCCTACCAACCTCTGAGATGAGAAGCTGGAAGACATCAGGTGAGACAAAGAAGAAGGGCAGAGCACTGTGTGCAGAACTGGCGGACGCGTATCAATGGACTCTGCTTCTCTCTATACTGTGCTGATAAAGGGTTCGACCTGATTCATCAGAGTGTTTATCGTTGGTGTCCCTCAGGGATCTGTCCTGGGACCGGTTTTGTTTGTATATATACCCAGCCTCTCTCGGCCATTATCAGCCAACACTCTCTCCTTCACCATAGCTTTTCAGATGACAACCAGCTGTATATCTCTGCCCATCTCAGTCAGCTTCATGATGGATGCACAATAACAAAACTACAACTTAACGCAGACAAAACTGAAATAATCCTCATTGCTTCAAAACACACTATTAGAACTCATTCTCTCCCTAGTTCCATAAATGTTGATGGAAACGAGATAAAGCTATCAGTGTCTGTTCGTAACCTCTGGCGTTACACTCGACCAAACTCTCTCTTTCAAACAACATATCTCTAATGTGTGCAAGTCCTGCTACCTTGAACTTCGTAGAATTAGCTCAGTTCGCCGCTTCCTCACTCAAAATGCCCTGAAGACTCCTAATCTGTGCTTTTGTCCTGTCTCGGCTTGACTATTGTAACTCCCTCCTTGCCGGTTGTCCCTTAACACTCATCTCTAAACTTCAAAAAGTTCAGAACAATGCCGCCCGTCTGATCTCCCGCTCCTCTAGATCTGATCACATATCACCAATTCTGTCATCCTTACACTGGCTTCCAGTTCAATCTCGCATTGACTTTAAAGTTCTCCTCCTGGTTTTCAAATCACTGAATAATCTGGCTCCCTCCTACCTCTCTGACCTCCTCCATCTCTATGTTCCGTCTCGCAACTTACGCTCATCCACCGATTCTCGTCTGCTTCGGCTTCCCTCCGCTCGCCTGAAAACTTCAGGCCAACGATCTTTCTCTTACATATGCGCTTTGGGCTCTCGCGAGGTAAAGCGCTCTATAAATGTGTGTGGTGTGTGCGCGCGCGCGCGCGTGCGTGCGTGCGTGTGGTGTGTGTGTGTGTGTGTGTGTGTGTGTGTGTGTGTGTGTGTGTGTGTGTGTGTGTCAGTACGTAGTACGTGAGCGGGGGCGTGTGTTGGTGTGTGTGTGTGTGTGTGTGTGTGTGTGTGTGTGAACGAGGTAAAATTTCCAGCGTGCTACACACACCTCGCTACTACCCCCCCCCCCCCAGCCCCCTCCCCATCTCTCTTCCCCCCACATCTACCCACCCATTTCTCCCCTACAACCCTCAGTCTCCCCCCCCCCCCCCCCCCCCCACACACACACACACACAAACAACTCAATCTCTTAGTCATGTGGAGGACATGCATGTGGTCATTTCAGTGAAACTCTATTTGCAGCAGCCATCACTGCTTTCAACTGATGCTCCCTTAATCCCTCCCAGCTGTTGCCAGTCTAAGTTTGACACCGGTTGTTCTGCCTGAGCGAATGGACTTTTTTTTTTTTAAACTCCAGGTGTCGCTTTCGCTCTGTTCAGCGACCGAATCCAGGATTGTTCCGGCCCAATGGATAAGCATGTTATCAGTTGATGCAAACTTGACCTGACTTGGCGGGTTCGCCGCGTTAACCCAATCGGAGAGAGAGGAGAGAGTGAGAAGAGAGAGAGACAGGAGAGAGAGAGGAGAGGGGAGGAGGAGAGGAGAGGGAGGAGAGGAGAGAGGGAGGGAGGAGAGAGAGAGAGAGAGAAGAGGCGAGAGAGAGAGAGGAGAGGGAGACGAGAGAGAGGATGCGAGAGAGAGGAGAGAGAGGAGCAAGATTGAGAGAGACGAGGAGAGAGAGAGGGACAGAGAGGAGAGAGAGGAGCGAGAGAGGAGGAGAGAGAGAGGAGAGAGAGAGAGAACTCAGATGGTTTGCTTATATAAAAAGGTCGTTTAAACCTTACAACGTGGATATGAAAGACAAAAAAAAAAGGAAAAACAGTGTGAATTGTACACACACACACACACACACACAACACACACACACACATGAACAGCATTCATCACCATGTTCGCCATTCCTCCAACTCCCTAACCTGCCGCCAAGCGCTCTTACTTTCTGAAACTGGAGACAGACAGAAGGCCTACTTACATTTATACCCACCACCATTATATTTTACATTCATATTCACCATAAAATGTTGAAA
>JADBJO010004966.1:95000-97500 GCA_016801955.1 Conus betulinus
GAAGTCTACTTAATTTGACCAAAGATGTTTTGTATGTATGTACATATGTACCCCCGGAAAAACTCACCATACTATTCGTATTTTGATGTTGATAATGGTATACGTGCACTAGAAGATATTCTCACAGATAAGGTCTTTGAATTTCCTAATATGTATATTCTTTTAAGCGGAGACCTTAACAGCAGAACTTCTAATATTGGTCAGGATACAGGTGCTAATAGCAATGTTTATAGTGCAGGTTTAAAAAATGATTCTTTTCATATTAAAAGGGAGTCTGAAGACAAAGTATTGAATAGATACGGTAAGTGTTTACTAAGCATGTGCACAGCTCTAGAATTATGCATTTTAAACGGAGTGTGTAATGGCGACCGCCAAGGTCGTTTCACATACGTCTCTGACACTGGTAATAGTGTTAATGATATTTCTTGGCCTCTGTTGATCTTTACGTATGTATTATGTCATTATGTTCTGTGTATGTACAAGAACGCATTGAGTCCGATCACTTGCCTTTAGAATTTCATGTGAATTTTTTATCAGGACGATAAACTTGATCGGGATCAAGATAATGTGATTAAAAATTGTAAGTTTATTGAAAAATTTGTCTGGCGGGAACAGAATGCTGATTTATTTCATGCATTGATGAACAATGAAGGCACTAAAGCTTTATTTGAAGCAGCAATTGACCTCATAGATGTGGATATTAACTTGGCACTGAATGCGTTTTAACAACTGTATGAGAAAACAAGCAGAGTGTATGAAAACAAGGATCAGAATTGATGAAAGAACACGTGACGATGTGTGGTTTGACCTAGAATGTCAAGAAGCTAAATGTTTACCAGAAAGCTTCTAAGAATATTTCGCAGAACATTGGATGTCACTGACAGGTCGAATTATTGTATATCTCGAAGAGAATATAAGAAGCTATTACAGAAGAAGGAAAAAAAGAACACAACACTTGTTTATTAAATGATCTTGTTAATTCGGTGAACGATACCAATAATTTTTGGCGTAATGTACATAGGGTGTCATTCAAGGTGTCTCGCGCACATAATGCGATTTCTGTTAACGAGTGGCATAGACATTTCAAAAAACCTCCTTGAAAAAGATGTTGACAGCACAATAGAAACAGAAACGGTAAATTATTTGGAAAGCACAGATGAAATTAGTGTTCTGGATGACCCAATCTCCAAGAGGAAGTTATTGTAGCTATAAAGAAGTTGAAAAAACGGCAAATCTGCTGGTCCAGATGGCTTAATTGGAGAAATGTTTAAAAAATGGTGGCGAGACTATTGTTGAGTTCCTTGTTAAATTTTTCAATGCTCTTTTTGATAGAGGAATATACCCTGAAGGATGGATGGAATCATCATAGTGCCATTGTTTTAAAAAAGGAAATGTTAATGATCCTGGCAACTACAGAGGAGTGTCACTTTGTGACATTGGCAGCAAGCTATATAGTTCTATTATAAACTTCAGGTTGCAGATGTGGGTAGAACAGTATAATATCACTGCCGAACATCAGGCTGGTTTTAAGAAAGGATACTCTACAGTGGACCACATGTTTACATTATTAGCAATCGTACAGAAGCAGTTTTCATTAAATCGTAAACTTTATGTTGCTTTTATTGATTTTGAGAAGGCCTTTGATTCTATTTCAAGGAAACTTCTATGGCCAATTCTTCAAAGAATGGTGTTAAAGGGAAGCTGTTTCGGTGTATAAAAAGTATGTATTCTAATGTGAAAGCAAAAGTAAGAGCTGGCAATGAACTCACAGACTGTATTTTGTGCACACAGGGTGTGAAACAGGGAGATGCATGTAGCCCTGTATTATTTTCGTTATTCATAAATGAATTGGCCTCAGAAATAATTGAAAAGGGACGTCATGGAGCCACATTATCACCTGAAATTTTCGATTTATTTATCTTGTTACTAGCTGATGATATTGCTTTGTTATCAGAAACTCCTGTTGGTCTCCAAACCCAGTTAAATAACCTCCATAATGCAGCTGCAAGGCTTCAACTTAAGATAAATATGGAAAAGAGCCGCATTGTAGTTTTTCGAAAAGGTGGATACCTGGCAGCAAGGGAGAGATGGGTTTTAAATGGCGAGGCAATGGGTGTTGTGAATTGCTACAAATATCTTGGCATCTACTTCACTACTCGTCTTAGTTTTTCACCTGCCTGTCAGGACCTTGCGAGCAGAGCAAAACATGCGGTACTATGTATATTGAGAAAATTGTATATGCTTAATAACAACTCTTTGGTTGTGTTACTTAAACTTTTTGATGCGCAAGTCCAACCAATTGCTCAGTATGGAGCAGAGTTATGGGGTATGGATAAAGCTGTTGCTGAAATAGAAAAAGTTCACCTGTTTGCTTTAAAAAGATTCTTGGGAGTGCAACCTAAAACGCCAAATGATTTTGTATATGGGGATACAGGTCGATATCCTATGTACGTCAACTCCTATTTACGATGTATTAGTTACTGGTTGAAAATTCTACGTA
>JADBJO010004966.1:105000-107500 GCA_016801955.1 Conus betulinus
TATGAGTATGCTGTTAACATACAAATAATGATACTATTACTACTACTACTACTACTACTACTACTACTACTACTACTACTACTATTGATAATGATAATAACAGCAGCAACAACAACAGCAACAACAACAATAATAATAATAATAATTTTGAATAATGAAAAGTACATCTTCATTTTCTTTATATCCCACGTGGTTGTAAACACTGACAACAGCATTTACGTAATGGGATACAATTTACGTTATTTTTGTTTCTTTGCATTATATACATCATCCACGCCCCACCCCCCCCCCCCCCCACTGTCAATGAAGATAGATATCTGAAGCATCTGATGCGTCTCTCTCTCTCTCTCTCTCTCTCTCTCTCTCTCTCTCTCTCTCTGTGTGTGTGTGTGTGTGTGTGTGTGTGTGTGTGTGTGTGTGTGTGGTGTGTGTGTGTGTGTGTGTACTTTGAAGCTTGATAAAATAAAAATGTATCTGCAGTGGACAATGATGTCAGTTTTTGTTCTGCTCATTTTTCCTCTATTGTCTCTTCTCGTCATGTGTATAGAAATAGTACTATGTTATCTAGTATTTCAAATTTTGAGTTCCGGTTTTCTCTGTGAACTCTTCTGATCATGTGCATTGAAATAATACTATGTTATCTAATATTTCAGATATTGAGCAATAACTATTACAGTGTTCAGGAAAGCATAAAAGAAGTTTACTTTCTGCTTTGTGGAGAACTGAATGCCAGAACAGGCCAGTTGAACAATGGATTTGAACAGGAGGCTGATAAATGAGGCTTATGTGCAACTGGAAAATACAGAGTTTAGGCCATCACAAGACGCAGTTGTTCACATTTTGATCGAATGATACTTCAGCTATCTTCAGTCATCGACCAGAAGATTCTTAATGGCACATGTCCTGATGAAAATGGTGAACTTGCTTATGTGTGTAGCACAGGCAGTAGTGTCATTAAATATTTCTAATGTCACGAGAGCTTGTCAATTCGGCATCTAAACTCGAAGTTGTCGAGAGTTTTGAAACCAAACGTTCACCCGTGATGCTGATGGTAGATGAAGCTGAATTTCATATCCAAATACATGCAAAAGAAACGTTTATAGAAAACAAAATAGCCTAGACTGAAGAAAAGAATGACAGTTTGAAAACTAACATAAGACATGATCAGTTTCAGCATGCATTACATAGAGGAGCAGATTTGTTAACGACCACAAACAAAACCCTTGATACGGCTACGAAAGCAGATTAGTGAAAACAGAAAAAAACATGAATCGGGCAAAGTAAGTAAAGAGGACTGGTCTAACATTTTGCAATAAAGAGGACTGTTCTAACCATTTTAAAGGGGCGCTGGGTAGTGACGGCTCTGTGACAATGAGCGCCGTTGAGGACGAGTTCACTCCTCCTGGTGGTGAAACACTGGAATGTTACGTCACTGCGAGTGAACTATTGGGAGTTGTCAGTCCATTAGAGGGGGAGACATCGCCTGGCGTGGGTGGTATACCTGCTGAAATGTTAAAAACCTCGCTTGCAGTATGCCCCCCCCCCTTTTTTTGTTGTTGTTGTTGTTGTTGTTGTTGTTGTTGTTGTTGTTGTTGTTGTTGTTGTTGTTTGTTTGTTTGTTTGTCTCCTTCTTCAATTGTATATTTGATACAGACGAATACTCGTCTGTTTGGGCGGAGGCTGTGACTTGCCTATACATTAAAAATGAGATAAAGATACTCGAAATAAAGATGCCCGAAACAATTGTAGGGATACGTCATTGGTAAGCATTTTGGGAAAGTGACTGCTAAAATCGCTGTCTGTCTGTCTGTCTGTCTGTCTGTCTGTCTGTCTGTCTCTGTCTCTCTAGCCCCCCCCCTCCTCTCTCTCTCTCTCTCTCTCTCTCTCTCTCTCTCTCTCTCTCTCTCTCTCTCTCTCTCTTCAGCCCTTTGTCTTTAGAAACAGTTTTTCGTCATTCGGTTCAAAGTGTATATACACTACGATGTACCATTGTTCCGGAGCACAAAGAAATGCCAGTGTGTGAGTAAAGTTTATAATAATAATAGTAAAGTTTATGTGGGACATCTGTTTTTTTTTTCTTTCTCCTTCCTTGCTGATACAGTCATGTTATTCTCTCTGGCAACAGGCGTGCTATTCTTGTCATTTTCTCCCCAAATGTAACACTCCCCACCCCCACCCCCCACCCCTCTCCCCACACTTTAGGTCTGAGGTGAGTTTACAGCCATTTTCAGGTCAATCGTTTCTTGCTCGGAGCTGAGACGGTTCGAAGCAGATCTGTTGTTTTTATTCCCTCCCTTACAACTGCTCTGCTCTCTCTCTCTCTCTCTCTCTCTCTCTCTCTCTCTCTCTCTCTCTCTCTCTGCCCACCAGAGAAGCACACCCCCCTCCCATCATTTCTTCCACCACCCCCCCACCCCCCAACATCTGTTTCTCCCTCATCTGTCCTTTATTTTCTACCATTTATTGTCTTCATCTACCCTCCGTCATTTTCTTCCACAGA
>JADBJO010004966.1:122500-127500 GCA_016801955.1 Conus betulinus
GGCCCCCATTCTAATGTTCTATATCACCTGTGGTCTTCATCGGCCTCTATTCCAATGTCTATATCACCTGTGGTCTTCATCGGCCCCCATTCTAATGTTCTATATCATCACCTGTGGTCTGCATCGGTTCCTAAGTGTTTGCACAATCTTACTGACAGCAGTCGACGAAGGCGGATGACACACCCATTCACATCACCAGGTGGCTTCTATGGGTGAACCATTGCACTCACAGAGCCAGTGCAAACTACAGACACTTGGAGCAGACAAGGACTCCTCCTACTCGGAGTTGGTCCACATTCCCTGAGCCCACACATGTACATAGCAGCAACGACCGACCAGCCCACACATGTGCCTAGCAGCAACGACCGGAGCCCACACATGTGCATAGCAGCAACAACGACCAGAGCCCACACATGTGCATAGCAGCAACGACCAGAGCCCACACATGTGCATAGCAGCAACGACCAGAGCCCACACATGTGCAAAGCAGTAACAACCAGAGACATAGGCATTGATGGGGTATTCAAGACCGGCGTAAGCCCTTTGATTTTGAACTTGGGTTACATAGAGCATTGATTGCCCGTTGACCAGAACCCACCACTAGCAGCAGCAGCAGCAGCAGCAGCAGCAGCAGCAGCAGCAGCAGCAGCAGCAGCAGCAGCACAGCAGCAGCAACAGCAACAACAACAACTATACCAACAACATCAACGTTATACAGCTCACCTGGGTATGCTTGATGTGGCAGGAGATTTGAAGTGAGATCAGAGGCTATTAGCAGCATAAACAGAGACACAGACACAGACACAGAGATACAGAGACACAGAGACACGTCTGTCCCTACATTTCCGCTGTTCCTACTTGTCCTACCTTTCCCTGCACATTTGTCACGTTCTTCTACCTTTTATCTAGTTATATCTACATTTTCATTCTCTGTTCGTATTCTCTGCAGTCTTTTCTCTACCTTTCATTGGTCTTTTTTTCCAGCCTGTAACAACCTTCTCTCTACCTGTTTTAAATGTACCTACTTTTCTTTTCATCGTGAACGCCTTCTGTGTTCACAGATATCTTCTTACTTTCTAACAAAACATTGCAATATTTATATGTAATTCAAAAGTTAAAGAAATATCGATTTTGTGCTTTCAGTAAAAATCCGATTTTTTCCCTCAAAGTCTGAACCGATAAAAACTGAACGGGAATGTATTCTATTCCCACACGCATGCGAATGTTGAGAAAAAAAAAATGAATATGACAAGATGGTGAAAAAGTAAGCGGAAAGTGATAACACTGAGAGAAAGTACTAAGAAGTGAGGAAATTGGTGACAGGAAAGGAAAGTGTTAAAAGTAACTGAAAGCGCTAAAAAGTAGGAGTAAGGGAAAGATAAACAATTGAGCAAAAAGCAGTTAAACACGGAGAAAATGGCAAAAGTAAGGAAATGGTGAAAAGAAGGAGAAAATAGTAGAAACTAAGGGGTAAGGATACAGAAAAGAAGGAGAACGAATCAACACTAAGGGAAAGGAGTAAATAAACGTAGGAGAAAATAGAAAAAATGAAAGAAGAACAAATAAAGGATGAGATGTAAGACGCAAGAAGCTGCTGTAAACATTAAAAAAAGGAATCTGTGAAAACAGGGTATAGTGATTAAAAACACATTGGGAAGAAGTGGCAACAAGTGGCAGAAAATGGCAAAAAAAAAAAAAAGGGTGAAGCGGTAGAAGAGTGAAAAACAGAGAAAGCAGAGAAAAGGAAGAAAAAGTAGGGAAAACTAGTGACGAAGATGGAGGAGAGGGGGAGAGGGGATCTATAGTATAAAGAAAGGGACAAGTAGTACAAGGAGAAAGAAGAGTTTTAAAGAGGAAGGAAAATAGTTGAGAGAGAGAGAGAGAGAGAGAGAGAGAGAGAGAGAGAGAGAGAGAGAGAGAGAGAGAGAGAGAGAGAGAGAGAGACGGAGAACACGGAAACACGCCATTGTTGTTCTCGCTTACCCCAAACGACACGGCCAAAGGACCTTCGCGGTTATTGCCCCGTGGTATCGTGATTCTTTGGGTTCTCTAGACAGAGAAGTATGGGGATATCAAAGTATCAAGTTGCTGCGAGGCCAGATCCACTATATGGTTTTGGCAGAAGGGTGCCAACAGAAAAAAAAAAAAAAAATCGGCGCTATTTGTTAGTAATGGTAGCTGTCATGGCTGCCTAGCAACCACGAAATTGGCGTCAAATTTCTTTGTATTGATCCAGTAGTAACTACCTGTTTCAGTTCTGGAGGTCTCTAGCCCACCCACTAAGGTCTTTCGAAGGCTGTATGTGTGTGTGTGTGTGTGTGTGTGTGTGTGTGTGTGTGTGTGTGTTTAGAAAAGCGAGGTGTTTGGAGAAAAATCGTAAATAAATGTTAGCGAACCGAAAAAAAAAAACACAAAAAAAAACGTGGATAAACGAATCACAAAACAAAACAAGACGCGTTTCGACCTGTTAGGTCTTCTTCAGGCAAGATACAAAACAATTAGGACAACGTAAATGAACGAGCAATCTATCTTCATTCACTTCAGAGCAAGATAGGCATGGTATGGTCCATGCATGGCGTTTTGGGCGATTTGCCAACATGTATTTAAGATTTGTTTAGATTTCCGCCTGCAGTCGTCTCACTTTGCAATTTGTATTTGGAAGTGAGACGTGAACCATGAAAACACCGTACTATGCGCTGACTTGGGTGCAAAAGACTGTGACTCTCACGTAACTATACCTACAGTCCCATATACACACTTCTTCCAAAGCTCTACACGCAAGCGAACTAACTGTATAGGAGTTTGTGGTTTCACGCGATCACCTGGCTTTCAATCAGTGTGAGTGTGTGCCCCCCCCCCCCTCTCTCTCTCTCTCTCTCTCTCTCTCTCTCTCTCTCTCTCTCTCTCTCTTTGTACATCACTGTACGGTCCATGGTTTTAACTGACTTAACAGGACAGGGGTAGGTCAAAGTCGGTGAGCTTCAGTTGAGGACCGTAGTACGGTCCTTGGTTTTAACACGACGTGAATAAGCATAGCCCAACACGACGTGAACAAAGATAGCCCAACAAGACGTGGATAAAGATAGCCCAACACGACGTGAATAAAGATAGCCCAACACGACGTGAATAAAGATAGCCCAACAAGACGTGAATAAAGATAGCCCAACACAACGTGAATAAAGATAGCCCAACACGACGTGAATAAAGATAGCCCAACACGACGTGAATAAAGATAGCCAACACAACGTGAATAAAGATAGCCCCAACACGACGTGAATACGATAGCCCAACACGACGTGAATAAAGATAGCCCAACACGACGTGAATAAAGATAGCCCAACACGACGTGAATAAATATAGCCCCAACACGACGTGGATAAATATAGCCCCAACACGACGTGAATAATATAGCCCCCCAACACGACATGAATAAGATAGCCCAACACGACATGAATAAAGATAGCCCAACACGACGTGAATAAGAAAGCCCATCACGACGTGAGTAAGATAGCCCCAGCACAACGTGAATAAAGATAGCTCACACAACGTGATAAAGATAGCCCAACACGACGTGAATAAAGATAGCCCAGCACAACGTGAATAAAGATAGCCCAACACGACGTGAATAAGAAAGCCCATCACGACGTGAATAAAGATAGCCCACACGACGTGAATAAAGATAGCCCAACACGACGTGAATAAAAAAGCCCATCACGACGTGAATAAGATAGCCCAAACGACGTGAATAAAGATAGCCCAACACGACGTGAATAAAGATAGCCCAACACGACGTGGATAAAATATAGCCCCAACACGACGTGAATAAATATAGCCCCAACACGACATGAATAAGATAGCCCAACACGACATGAATAAAGATAGCCCAACACGACGTGAATAAGAAAAGCCCATCACGACGTGAATAAAGATAGCCCAACACGACGTGAATAAAGATAGCCCAACACGACGTGAATAAAAAAGCCCATCACGACGTGAATAAGATAGCCCAGCACAACGTGAATAAAGATAGCCCAACACGACGTGAATCAGATAGCCCCAACCCGACATGAATCAGAGATCCCAATACGACATGAATCAGATAGCCCAATACGACGTGAATCAGATAGCCCAACACGATGTGAATCAGATAGCCCAATGCGATGTGAATCAGATAGCCCAACACGACGTGAATCAGATAGCCCAACACGATGTGAATCAGATAGCCCAATGCGACGTGAATCAGATAGCCCAATGCAACATACATACTCTCACACACAGGAAATTTGTCACCTTCTTTCTTTTTCTTGTTGTTGTTGTTGTTGTTGTTGTTGATGATGTTGTTGTTGTTGTTGTTGTTGTTGTGAGAGTTCTTTAATTTTCAAAACTGTCACGTTTGCAACAACAACAACAACAGCAGCAGCAACAACAACAACAACAACAACAGAACATGTTATTCATGGTCCATTTTCAACTGATTAGTGTTAATTCATTACCAAACATCAGAAACGTTTCTGCGTCAGCTTCAAACAAGAAACAGCACAGGGATGGTGCGTGTTGCACGTGCCGTGTTCAGTAGAGGCGTAATGACCGCGGGCATTGGTCACTGCAGTGTGTTACCTTGGCATGGGCAGCACCAACAGTGGGGTCACCTCGGGGAGAGATATTGACCAATGCTGCAGGCAGCCCAGAAGGTCAACAGGTAGAGGAAGGATGGACAGCCATGCAAGTTTTAAGAGCCAGCGCCTCTCGAATTAGTCGGAAATACATTCATCTCTCTGTCTCTGTTTCTGTTTCTCTGTCTGTCTGTCTGTCTGTCTCTGTCTGTCTGTCTGTCTGTCTGTCTGTCTCTCTCTCTCTCTCTCTCTCTCTCTCTCTCTCTCTCTCTCTCTGTGTGTGTGTGTGTGTGTGTGTGTGTGTGTGTGTGAGTGTGTGTGTGTGTGTGTGTGTGTGTGTGTGTGCGTGTGTGTGTGTGTGTGTGTGTGTGTTTGTGTGTGTGTGTG
>JADBJO010004966.1:151871-169371 GCA_016801955.1 Conus betulinus
TCAGCAGTACCATCAACATCCCCACGTGTCAAACTGGTTAATTTTTTCTTCCGTTCAGAAGCTGAAGAAAGGAACAAACGGAAAACGCTACGGTAGGTTTGGCTTTGTTGTTGGTGTCGTCGTCGTCGTTGTTGTTGTTGTCGTAGTCGTTGTTGTTGTTATTGTTGTTGTTAGAGTCATTCTGTAGAAACAGTCTTAGCTTGGTCCTTGGTTCTGGCACCAGCAGGGAGAAGGGTTGGGGCATGGAGGGGAAGAAGTGGGTGGTGAGCACTAACGAACGAACCAACGAAATGTTGTTTAATGAGGGAAAATAATAAGCACAAGTCAGTGGCTTTTTTCATCCAGCCCGCAAACAATAAATACGTGGAAGAAATCATTGCATCGAACTGCATATAAACTCATAAACATCAATGAATACATAGCAATTTAGAATAACAGAATGCACAATATAACTAGAGGAAGAGAGTGTGAGAGAGAGGGAGGGACGGAGAACGACAAGAGAGAGGTGGGTGGGGACTTGGAGACACAGAATAAAAGAGACGGAGTCTCTGACACAAGAAGAAGAAGAGGAGGAGGAGGAAGAAGAAAAAAACGAAGAAGAAGAAGAGGAGGAGAGAAGCATATCAAAAATTGGCACATCAAAAACGACAAACTACAACGAAGAAGAGTCGTAAAAGATCAAGTCATGCAATAAAGAAAACAGAGCTGAAAGACACCAGACATGCCCAGCTCAGCAGCAACAACAATTCCATACACGTCATCTCCCCCCCCCCCTCCCCCCCACCTCACCTCCCCCCACTTCAAGAACGACAAGAGAAGGAAGGAGGAGATCAACATAGGATGACTAAATGAGAGAGAGACACACAAAGAGAGAGAGAGAGAGAGGGAGACAGAGACAGCCAGACCGACAGAGAGAGAGAGAGAGAGAGAGAGAGAGAGAGAGAGCAAGCAATCACGGTTGTTCACCAAGGGTGGATAGCCCGTATTTTCCAAACATTTGCTTGTGAAGACTAGTCACACGGCAGCGCGCATGAGAACAGTTTGAGTGAAAAACAATCAGTCTTTGTACATCGGATGAGACAGATCAGAAGCATGAAGAGAGAGAGAGAGAGAGAGACAGAGAGAGAGAGCAAAATTTGCCACATCACAAACGACAAAATACAACGAAAGAAGGGTAGTATCAAAATCAAGTCATGCAATAAAAAAGAATGAGCTGAAAACACCAGAAATACCCATCGCAGCAAGACAGCAATCCCCCCCCCCCCCCCCCCCCCCCCCCCCCCCCCCCCCCCCCCCCCCCCAGCATCAAAACAAGAGAAAAGAGGAAGGAGATCAACATGGGATAACAAACCCGACTCATGGACTTTTGTTTTCTAGTTCAGTTAAAATAACGAGTGATACTTTTCTTTGAACATGTTGAGACTGATATTAACGTCGATTTTTATTAATAATGGCATTCCGCAAACAACTCCCTGAGTAAATCATACCAGTTTTAAAAAAGATGTGACTAAGAGGAATGGAGGGGCTTTGTGAGGTTGAGGTGGTGAGAGTCTCGCTACTGCGGTTTTCCCTTATATGCTACTCGAAAAAAAAAAACTGCCAAAAAAAAACCCCTTTTTTATTTCGCTCTTCATCGTTTCACTGCCAATGGTCTTGCGATCGCTTACACGTACCGGAGTAACACGCTGTTAACGCGACCCAGCTAAAAATACTACCAAGGGAAGTCATCTCATAGGGTTTTTAACCACACACTACAATTCAAATTCCAACAAGATAGCCTCCCTTGGAAAGACGAGTTCTCTCAGCCGAGTGGTAAGATCAGACTCGTTCAAACCACGAATAAGTCAACTTGTGTGTTTATATGGAAAGTTAAGATGAGTCTTACTAAATCCTTGATGAAATCAAAGCAAAACGGGGAAAAAGAATGTCTGAAGTCGAGTGAACTGTAGTGCTCCTTCCTTAGTTTCAGTGGCTCGGGCGTGCTACAGTGGCGTCGCTGACCGGATGCTCCTAGCATTACTCTCACGCCCCTGGATTGAAGCAGCAATCTTGAGCACCAACAGTTCATGACTGTCTTAATTGGTATAAATAAATTTATTTTCGAATTTGCAGCAACATTTCTTGACTGTCTTAATTGGTTTGAATAAATTTCTTTTAGAATTTGCGATTACATAGTTTTTAAAATAATTGTCAAAATTTGAACAACTGTCTAAAGTCAGTCTTCCGCGTGAAGACATTTTTTTAATATTTCAGACGTGACGTCAACACCCTTAGTCTAGTTGTCTTCAAAACGACTGTGTGTTGTGCAGGAACATCCCTGATAGAGAAGGTGATTCCGACTTTCTTGTGGGAATAAGATTACTGATTAGATGGAAGACGTTTGCCCCCTTTGTGCTACGACTCAGGTTTTCATTACCCGAGAGGGCCGATATTTTCTGGGAGATCTGCATGATAGCTGGATTCTAGTAAAGTTGTTTTTTTTTTTTTTTTTTTGATCAACCGTTGATGGACACAAAAATTAATACTAGCATGACACTTTTCTTAATGTTGATTACGAGCTTTTTCCCCCCCTTTTCTTTTGTGTGTGTGTGTGTGTGTGTGTGTGTGTGTGTGTGTGTGTGTGTGTGTTTGCGTTGAGGTCACCCCCAGCAGTTCACCAAAATGAAATCTCCCAGTTCCTAGCCACAGATGAGATTTTTTAAAAACCCTCTTGAGGTCGAGTCTGTCCTCAACTTCTCATTCATGATCCACTTCCATTTGACTCTTGCTGTCAACATGTAGGGACAGAGAGGTTCATACCCTGTCCACCAATGTTCAGCTTGTCCGCCGGCATTCAGAGGTTCATTTTCATATTCTGCTTTTCCAGTTTTCATGGCCAAACATAATCCTCCCCGATCAGCGGCCTGTCACTACGATTTTTGACTCGGCTGGCACCAACTGCTTTTCCCAATTGCAAAGTGAGGCGACTGCAGGCGGAAATCTGAGCAAATTTGAAAAATTATTGCTAAAGCACCGCCCCCAAAAAAGTTGACAAACGAATCACAAAACGCAATGCGTTTCGACCTCATAGGTATTCTTCAGGCAAGTTACGCAGCAGCACTCAGGACAACGAAAAATGAACGAACAATCAGCGTTCAACGCCCATCTTACGCCGAATTGGATGAAGATAAGTGATTGCTCGTTCCTTTTCGTTGTCCTGAGTGTCTTTCCTGAAGAAAGACCTAAGAGGTCGAAACGCGTCGTCTTTTTTGTCGTGTGATTCGTTTGTCAACGTTTTTCGGGACGGAGAGTTCGTAATTTTCTTTTCAAATTTGCTTTTCCAGCCTTGGACGCTCAGATGAGGATCAGATCACTGGTGCCTTGCAGTCACTCGTGATGTAGTTTGAACGGACAAAGTCGGGCGTTCACCAGCCCCCACCCTACGCATCCCCTTGCTGTACAGACCCAAAGAACATAGACGTCTTCATGCTCCCCCACACACCCCCCTCCCTCTTTCCTGTCCCAAATCAATAGGCTTCTGAATCAAAAGAGTCCGTTGGCCGTCATCGTCAGCACATCAAAATGCCTTGTCACCAGTACTTAGACTTCAGGAACCTGTTACCTTAGGCCCCCCCCCCCCCCCCCTTCCCCACAATCCACCTCCCCACCCCACCCCTCGTACCACACGCTGACCCAGGAATGCAGTAGGAGACATGATGTGGGTTGCGAACGGGTACGCCAGATTCATGTCTGTCGGGTGTTGTCTCAGAGACAGGCTTGAGGTCTTCGGTATCACTGAAGTCCAGGAGGACACTGTCACTACGTAGACCTGCTTAACATCTCCTTTGAACAATATGTCTCCCTTCTTGGGCTGGTTTCGCAGCTCCTTCTGTTCATTCATTCATCCATCCGTTCGTTCATTTATTCGTTCATTCATTTATTTTTATTTTTTTTAATTTATTCATTTCGTTTCTTTTTAGGGGAGGGATGGGAGGAGGCTTTTAATTTTTTTTAAACTTTTTTAAATTATTTGCCGGTGAGGCACAATACCTGGTTACCTGGGATTTGCCCTCTGCCATAACTCGTCCTGGTAGTAGCATGTCCATCCAACAGTTTAATGTTCTGCACATGGATATGTTTACTCGGCTGAGTGTGCATGTGTGTATGTGTGCGCAATCGTACAGAAATGTGTACTTAGATGTTTTTGTTTTGTTTGCTTTAAATAATGTAGTTTTGCTGGATTTGTTTTTAGTATGTATACATGTAATGTTAATGTAATGTGTGTGTGAACTTGTGGTCTGTATACATGTATCATATTTTTTTTTTGTAACTCAAATAGAGCATTGTATAGATAGTGTAATGTATAAGTGTCCATCATCATCATCGTCATCATCATCACATCGTTGTTGTTGATGCTGTTGTTGTAATCTCTGAACAGAGGCCAAGAAAGCAAAGTCTTATTCATTAATTAATTCATTATGAGATTTCCGAAGGGAAAAAAACCTGAAATCTGGGTGAAGAAAACATGATTAAGGTAATACTATCAAACATGTCAGTTTCATTTTCACAAAACGAAATCTCCCAACAACATCACTAGCGGCCTAGTCCATAGGCGCCACACCACATCTGCTGAGCCCTGAGACGAACACTGCGAGAGGGTCAGTACTCAAGTTATGTAACAGCCACAGAAATGAGGAGTGGGATTCATGGCCGAGACTTCGTCGTTGACGCCTAGCTAACATTATTTTTGTTGAAACATAACGTTGAACACGACAGAGTAGTAGTAGGCTGAGAGTGTCGACCCGCCGAGGACTAGCGGAAGGGTTGTTGCCTTTCGTTTTGGAGTTATTCTCCTTACTTTTTTAGTCACTTTTGCGTTCGTGGTGACCTTCTCCTGACTCCCCCACCCCCACCCCCACCCCCACCCCCCACACCTTCTCCTCCCACGCCCCTCTCTGCCCCCGACGTTCCGTCCCTCCCTACCTCCCCTCGCCTCGCACCCCCTTTCCTCCGTGCCGGAGAAAGTGGAGACCACGTGTGCCTGCTTCTCCTCCCCTGGGTGGGTTGACTTGAGCCAGCCTGCTTATCGGTCCCCGAGTCCTTCGTGGTGATGTGACCTGAGAATGTGAGAGTGGGGCACGTGCACTTTCGGCCAAAAGTTCACGGACTCCCAGCGGTGGGAGAGAAAGCTGACTGCACTTCGGATAGAAAAATGTGTGTTTAGCCTTTGAGGGTGTGCCCCCTTCCCCCACCCTACCCCCCACCCCCGTGGTCCCGCGCGTGAGTCTTGATCGCCACACTGCACGTGACATTTCTACTCTCGTCATCTCATTTCCACTCAGAAAATCAGAAGTTTGCTGGAAAATCACTGGGCCCGCCCGGGAAGACATGGGAATGGGGAAGTGAACGCACCGCCGCTCCCCGCTTGCAATCTCTCCGTTGACTAGCTCTCACTTAGGAGCGCGGGGGGGGGGGGGGGGGGGGGGGGGGGGGGGAGTATAAGTCAGTACTTCCAGCTATACAATGCATCCACAACTCTGCCCCCAGTCCTGCCTCTGTGTGTACTGTTCTTCACCCCCAAAACTCCCCCCCACCCCGATCTCTACATTCTGCTCTGGCTGCCAGCCCCGCTCTGCTTCCGAATTGCCAGATTTTCAGCCATTGACAGTCACCCCTGCACTTTCTCTTGTCTCCGGCCGACATCTCTGGAACCAGCTTCCTCTTCTTGCTCTTTGTCTTTGGTCTGTCCGACAGTGTGCTTCAAAATCTTCTTTTGTGCTCCATTGGATTTGTCAACCGTCCATCTATTCCGTGCCCCCCCCCCCCCCCCTGTCCCCCCCCCTCCCTCCGGCCCCCCCCCCCCCCCCCCCCAGCCCCCCTCCCGCCCCCCCCCCCCCCCCCCCCCCCCCCCTGCCTACCGGCTTATGTGTGTGCCTCGAACCGGCGTTTTTCTAGGTTATGGAGCGCATGTGTGCGAATGACGCGTGCAAACGCTTTGACTTTTGAACATTTCTATTTATTTATTATCTATTTATGTATTTGTCTGTTTTCACTTATTTATTTACTTTCATTTATTCATTGACTTTTATTCATTTTTGTTTATTTAGATATTCGATTCATCCGATCATCGTTCATTCATCTATTTATTTGCTTACTTATTGCACACAATAAAGCGCTACCAACATATGTCCATTCAGATAACAATTTGTATTCAGTGGGCCCCCGTACCAGTAGGTCTGCTATACACAATGCCGTGTTACTTCGGCGGGGGAGGGGGGAGGGGAGAGGAAGGAAGGAAGCATAAGACACGGACAGACATGCGCGTCTCTGCAGCCTCTAGGTAACCCAGGCACGACCGCTTTATGTGACACAGGGTGACCACGGCAGCAGCGTGTGGGTGGCTTCACTGGTCTGCCTCGCTGGCTCCTATTGGATTGCTTGACGGAAGGCTTCTCCCTCGCTCCTCTTCTTCCTCCCAGATTTTTCACCCAAACTGGTTTTTTTTTTTTTTCTTTTCTTTTCTTTTTTCTTTTCTTTTTTTTCCTTTTTTAGTGAAAGGTTAGATGTCAGAGAGAGAGAAGAGAGAGAGAGAGAGAGAGAGAGAGAGAGAGAGAGAGAAATGAAGGCAGTCTTGAGGGGGAGGAGCTTGAAGATTTGTATGCAGACACTGAACAAATTGTACGCAATTAGGTTTGGCTTTGGGGAATACTTCGTGATGCAAAAGGCTTTGCTGCGTTCTTAAAGATGTCTACTGTTTTGTTTTCTTCCTCCGCTTTTCCTTTTGTTTCCGTTTTTTTTTTTTTCTTCTTTTTTTTTTTCTTTTTTTTCTTTTCCTTTCTTTTTTTTTTTTTTTTTTTTTTGTTAGTCCTTGCTGAACTCATATCCTCCGTCCTTCCCTCAGTGGCCTTAGCCCACGCCCACAGCCCGCTTCATTTCGCCAACAATGCCACACCTACATCCTGGGACGCTGTGGGAATACCGGGAGCCTTCTGTTCGCTTCCCCGGCCTTCGTGGGGGGGGGGGGGGGGGGGGGGGGGGGGGGGGGGGGGGGGGGGGGGGGGGGGGGGGGGGGGGGGGGGGGGGGGGGGGGGGGGGGGGGGGGGGGTGGGGGGTGGGGGGGGGGGGTGGGGGGGGTGGGGGGGTGGGGGGGGGGGGTGGGGGGGGTGGGGGGGGGGTGGGGGGTGGGGGGGGGGGGGGGGGGGGGGGGGGGGGGGGGGGTGTGGGGGGGGGTGGGGGGGGGGGGGTTTGGGGAGGGGGGGGGGGGGGGGGGGGGGTGGGGGGGGGGGTGGGGGGGTGGGGGGGGGGGGGGGGGGCGGTGGGGTGGTGGGGGGGGGGGGGGGGGGGGGTGGGTGGTGGGGGGGGGGGGGGGGGGGGGGGGGGGGGGGGGGGGGGGGGGGGGGGGGGGGGGGTGGGGGGGGGGGGGGGGGGGGGGGGGGTGGTGGGGGTGTGGGGGGGGGGGGGGGGGGGTGGGGGGGGGGGGGGTGGGGGGGGCAGGGGGGGGGGGGGGTGGGGGCAGCTTTCCACGAACAACTTCTCTCGTGTTTTTTTTTCGTCGCTTTCCTTTGACTCCTGATTTTCTTTCTAGTATCTGTTTTTTGGTTTGTTGTTGGTTGTTGTTGTTTTGTTTTGTTTTGTTTTTTTATGTCGCTAAACCGTGTTTTCTTTTCTCTGTCTGGTTTTCTCCTGGCCGATTGGGACCATTCTCCTCCCTGTGGTGGCGTTGTGTGATCGGGAACCGGGGACGTTTACGCTTATTCTCGGGCTCGTAGTCGCACGCATCACAAGTCCTATGACATATGCCCGTTTTTGTTTGTTTGTTTGTTTGTTTTTGTTTGTGTACCCGGACTTGCCACCATTCGTGAAATTTGCTCACATGTCACGAGGACCACACCATTTGAGACCATTCTGCGCGTCTCTTTAAAAAAGAAGTGAATATGCCCTTTGTGTCTTTTTTTGGTATCTCTTTCATGTCTTTTAAATGGTTTTTGTCATGTTTCTTCTCAATGATAAGGAAAAGAAAAAAAAACGGATGAGAAATGGAGGGGGAAGTCTGGCGCTGAATGCATTGTCCTTTGTTTCTGACACAGCGGATTGTCATTATTTTGTGGATTTATTGCAACCTTTATTAGCTGCCTTCTTTCTTATGGTTTGGGCTTTTCCCCCCCTTGTTTGTTTTCTTGTTGTAATAGGATTTAGTTGGTTTTTTTTTTTTTGTTTTTGTTTCAATTGAAAATCTTACGCTGTTCAGGGTGCGAAACTTTTTTTCCCAGTGTAAGTTTGGGCAAGCGCCCTGAATTGCCTTTTGGTAGAATTTGGTAACCAATACAAAAACAACAAAAACACTACAACAACCTTACAACCACTCGGAACATAAGTCCAACTCACTGTTAACAACAGCACCGACTACCAACAACAGCATTATCAAGGACAACACCCACGTATCAGCAAAAACACACAACCAGCTAGTACCCACAACCCACCCAACTGCACCACCACACACCCACTGCCAAGCAACAACAAACAGCACGCGTAACACAACAACAGCACAGCTTAACAACCGCTACAATCACACACCAACGACAATCACACTGCTAACATCACCAACTACCAACAAACAGACATTAACCCAACAACAACCAACTGCCAACAACAACCGCCATACTCTAACCAACACACAACAACACAACCTAAATGCCCCAACAACAACAGCACAACCAGCCCCGCTGGCCACCACGAACATCACTTCCAATACCACCACTAACCACAACCCACCACACCACACCACCACTACCAACAACACACCCACTACCACAACCCGGAAAACACCGGCCCACCCCAAACCCACAACACCCGAACAACACACACTACCAACACAAACCGCCACTACCTACCACAACAAAGCCATCACTCCACTATACCAACACAACCACTCACTACCAACACCCCACTAGTCACTGACAAACAACACACTACCAACAACAGCCATCACTCACTGGCCACAACAACATCAACATCACCTCTTTCCAACAAATGACATCACTGTCCAACAAAACCCCTACACAACAATACGCCATCTACTACCCAACAACCTCACCACTTACCCAACAACAGAACACTACTACCACAACAACAAACCACTACTACCATTACATCACCACTATACACTACCATCAACAACAACACTTCTAGTCTTTCTACCAACAATAATATCACCCACCAACATACCAACAACCACAACAACAAACACTACCAACAAACAAACAAAAAACCAACCTACCAACAAAACAACACAACACTACCAACAACAACAAAACCAAACCCCCCCCACCCCTACACCACCAACAACTACTACAAACCAACAATAGCAACTACATACCAACAACAACAAGGCACTACCAGCAACAACAGCAACTACCAACAACAACAGCACTATCCAACAACTAAAAAAAACCACCTATCCAACAACAACATCGCAACCCAACAATATCACTCTAGCTACCAAAGACTAGCATCACTACCAACAACACAACCGCACTACAACACAACAACCACCCACTACACAAAACAATCTACCAACAATAACACCACTACCCAACAACAACACACACCACTACCAACAACAACAACACTACTACAACAACAATAACAACATAGCGGAGCCACTACCAACAACACAACAACAATTAACCAGTCCAAAACACCAACCACTACAAACAAGCGCACTACTACCACCAGTATGCAGCACTAAACCAGACAACAACAAACCAACTTACACAACCAACCACTTACAACACAACAACTATACCACCTACCACAAACCAATACCCACAACAACTTCCTGGTCTCCAACATACAACACTGCTACCAACAACAACACTCACTACCAACAACAAACAACACACCCCTACCAACACAAACACTTGCCAAACCAACAAACTGACAATCCACTACTAAGCCCCACGAACAACACCAGCGCACCCCTACCACCAATACACACGCAACTGCTTGGCCAACAAGCACCCCAGCTATCACCAACAACAGCCGCAACAACTTCGTACCAACCACAACAACAGCACCACTACCAACAACAACAGCACCGCTACTAATAACGACACAACAACACGCCCTACCAACTAACAACATCACAACACAACACTGTCCAACAACAACTTTAACCAAATACTAATAACAACAAACCCCCCCTACCAACAAAAACACACAAACAACAGCCAGGCACCCCTCCAACAAACCACACCAACCACTAAACCAACAACAGCATCCCCTACCAACAACAACCGCCTACAACCAACAATATCAAAGCAACCCCTAACACAACACACGCACCCTACCAACACCAACAGTAACCCCTACCAATAACAACAGCCACCCACACACAACACCAGCAATGCACGCCCTACCTACAACAACAACCCCCCTACCAACACACAATAAACCCCTACCATAACAACAACACACCTACCAACAAACAACCCAGCACCCCTACCAACACACAACAGCACCCACTACAACAACACCCGCTACTACTAACACAACAGCACACCCCTACCACAACAACACCCCTCACCACCACAAACCGAACAACAGCCACACCTACCAACAACCACAGCCACCGCTAACCAATGCAACAGCCACACACCGCCTAACCAACAACAACAGCAAAGCAACCCCTACTAAACAACAAGAAGCCACCACTACTAACCAACATCACCAGCAACATCTCCCTAACACCACAACAACACGCACACCTACCAACAACATCACCACGCCCCCAGCACCACAACAACAGCAAACCGCTTACACAACAACAAGCAGCACCCCTACCACCAACAACAGCACCCCTACCCAACAATCGCAACACCCCTACCAACAACCACAAACCGCTACCAACCAACAAACTACACCCACCTACAAACAACAACCTCACTGCTACAACCAACAACAACTCCCTAACAACAGTCAAACACTACCAACACCCATATCACCCCTACCACCAAACACCAACCAGCACCACTATACCAACACACAGGACATACCGTAACCCAATAAACTGCTACCAACACAGCACCCCTACACCACAACCAATATCACCACTAACCAACAAAACCAACTAGCAGAACAACCTGCTAACCAACAACACACCACCGCCTAACCACAACAAACAGCCAACGGCTAGCAACCGCTAAACAACAACAGCAACCTCTACCACACCACCAAACCAATACTAACCAACAACAACAACACTCACCACTACCACACAACATCACCACCTCTACCACAACACCATCCAACCGGGGGGGGGGCTACCAACAACAACACTACTACCCACACAACAAAACACATCAACACAGCTACAATCACCACTCCCCAAGCTCTGTAACCACTTCCAACAAACAACAGCCCCACTACCAACAACAACACTACCTACCACAACAACAACACATCCCTACAACACAACCAGCACCACTACCAACACAACAGCACACCACTACAACAAAAATATCACCGCTACCAACAACTAGTACACACAAACAAACAACCCGCAACAATCTTACCAAAACAAAACACCACCATCTAACCCACCATCAACAGCACCTCTCCAACAAACAGCAAAACCGTTACAACAACAGCACCAATTACAACAAAAAACCAACAACCACATCACCACTACCCAAAACCAAATACTAACCAATAACAACCACCACAAGTGAACCACCGAGGCCAACACAACAGCAAACCCTACCACATACACGGCATTACCACACAGCACCACACACACCAACACATCACCACTAACACACACACAACAAACACAATCACTACAAATTAACAACAACAGCACCGCTAAAAACCAACAACCAGCGCAACCACTAACCCTACCAACAAACACACGCCTACCAACAACAACAATACACCAACAACAACCGCACCCCTACAACCACAATAGCACCTTACAAGCAACAACAGCAACAAAAACCCTCCCAACAACAAACACTCACGCGTCTAACAACTTACCAACAACAGTACCACAACTAACACATCAACAACACCAAAACCACACACACAACAACACAGCACCCGCAACAACAGCACCACCTACACAACACCACTCACGTTTACACACCACACATTACCCATTTAAACACAAACACACCACAACAAGCACCAACTCACATGCAAAACTCCCAACACACACCAAACCCCACAAACCCACCAACCCACCATTGAACATTCACCGATGCACAACTTCTACCATAAAACACCTAGCACACAACACTCCGCATACACACACACACACCTACACTACGAACACAACACCCACCACACACACACACACACAAACATGACACACACACACCACACACACACACAACAATCCGCAAAATTGTGTGGAAAGACGTAAAATTGAAAAGTAAACACTACTAACACTACACACTCTCAGTACAACGTAACAACGCCTACATACAACCACTTAGTGACCGCAAACGAGGTTTAGTGTCACAGTAACCCCACAAGCAACAATACCGCACAAGCACGCGCCCAGCACACTCTCTGGCTCGGCAAAAACACACACGACACACATCACACACAAACCACAACACTCCACCACACCACACACGCACAACCACCACGCACGCACGCACGCACGCAAACACCGCACGCACACAACACACACACACACACATTCACATCCTCACTAACACACACACTCATTTCACTCACCCACACATCCAAACGCACTCACACCACACATAAAGCTTACACATGACACAACACGCAACAGTCTCGCACACAGCACACACATGGGATACACATACAACACACACACACACACACACACACAACACACACACACACACACACACACAACCACACACACAACAGCCACACACGACACACGATCCTTACTCACTCATTCAAACTCACCACTCACTCGCACAGGCAACACACGCACTGCGGCGCATACCACACACAAACACACCACACACACCACAACACACACACACCAACACCACACACACACAAACGATTCTCTCTTTCCCTCTCTCGTCACCTCTTCGCACAACAACATAAGCAAATCACTCTCTTCATAACATCTCTCAGACATTTCTCCATTCCCTCTGCTCTCTCTCCCAAACTGGTCGTACGCGCAGCGCGCTACACACACCCACACACACACACACACAAACACACACCAACACACACACACAACACAAGCAAAACATAGGTAACAACGAAACGTCTACACAACACACACAACACACACACACACCCACACACACAACCACACACAGAACACAGCACCCCAACAAACACACACACAAAACACACACCACACACACACACCACCATGACTCTTCACAGGGGTCCCCCGGGGCGCTCTCACAGAACACATTCCTTTCAAATCCGACATCGTCACTCACGGCAAGCACGCAAGACTTGCTAATGTCACAACGGTTTTCACAACAAAAACCCCAACATCACAGTCTCTTTTGTCAAGCCCCAGCTAAAACAAGTGAGACAATCTGAACAGTACGCAACGAACAACGACGCCCCCCCTTGTCACTCTTAGAATAGCGAGATGCAAGAAATGAGGAAAATATCTACATCGCCAGAACATTTACCAAAATAGTGATGATAATTTTCAATTAAACTTTGCAACAGACAACATGGAAGAAAGTCACCTAACAACCCTTGATAACTTCCAGAAGGGAAAACAAAATAAGAGAGAAAGCATAAAACAGAAATGATAACCTAAGGGAACATTTGAGGAAAAGACACTATTTCTATGTTTTCTGGGCAAGAGCGTTGGTATGGAAGATGAAGAAAACTATGATTTTATCAAGAAAAGTGTGGTGATTATGAAGAATACAACAAAACATGGTAATCCATCCAACACTCGGCAAACTTAGGGAAAGGGAGACAAAGACACATCATAAATAATCTGTATACAATGGGGGCGAAGATAGAGGAAGAACATGTTACAATCGGGAAACCTTACAAAACACTACAAATAACAACATAAATGAAATTTTGTCATAGCATCAGCTAAGAACCAAAGAGAGACAATATAAGTCGTTTTCTGGCAACATATCCGAAAGACGAAGACAAATTTTCATGATGGGGTAGCGGCGGTTGAACACTAAGAGGAGGAAATGATAATTCTAAATCGTGCCTACACACAGTTCCAAAAGATGAAAGATGTCATAATTATTATAATAAATATACAGTCGGGACAATGAAAATTATTTGTCATACAATATTATAATTATTATTTTATAAAAATATAGGGAGGGGGGGAAAGACTATAAAAAAAGTAATGGTCAACAACGGCTATAAATATGGAGAAGTAAACTATACAAATTATGAAGTATAAGACCACTATAATAGATGTACACCATTGCTTGTACTATAATACAAAAATTATGTTATATACATCGCATACGAGCTAGGAACCACCAAGAGAAGAAAACCGGTCATTTATTGCTGACCTTCTGGAACTGGTCATCTAGATAAAGAATTTGGAAAAGGATAGAAATATGAAATATATCAGCCCAGGAGGTCTTCTTCAGTGAAAACAAAATACGTAACATTTTAACATTTAGGACAGTAACAAACAAAGAACGAAGAGCGACTTATCTGATGTCCATGTGGTAAGCTGTGAAGAATGGCTGACCGAAGGAAAATGACAGAGGGGATTATGGGAGAGGAAGAGGGCCGGGGGGGGGGGGGGGGGTTGGGGTGCGTGAAGGGAGGGGATGAGTGAGGCGATGGGTGTTGTGTGTGGTCGACTGGTGGTGTGTGGGCAATCACCATCCCTGCACCTTTTCCCGCCCCACCTGACTGACCACACCTCCCTTCACCCTCCCTTCACCCCCCCCAACCCCCCCCCCCCCCCCCCCCCCCGGCCCTCTTCCTCTCCATAATCCCCTCTGTCATTTCCTTCGGTCAGCCATTCTTCACAGCTTACCACATGGACATCAGATAAGTCGCTCTTCGTTCTTTGTTTGTACTGTCCTAAATGTTAATGTTACGTATTTTGTTTTCACTTGAAGAAGACCCAAGAGGTCGAAATGCATCGTGTCTTGTGTACTTTGTTCGTCAATGTCCTCGGCGGAAACTAACCCCCACCCTTTCTAAACACGCCGTTGTCCCCCTCCCCTGTTTTCCCTAGATAAAACTGTTTTTTCCTTCCCCTGTTTTTCCCTTGAGATAAAAAGGGCTGTTTGTTCCCTCCCTGGAAATAACTAACCGTTTTCCTCCCTGAGGATAATGACTGTTTTCCTGGGCCCCTCCGTTTTCCTTAGGATATTGACTGTTTTGCTTAGGAGACTGTTTTCCCTTGATTGTTTGCACTTTGACACTTTCCCATCTACGGCCCTCCCTGTTTTTTTCCTTCGTGATATTTTTTTTCACCATTTTTTTTTTCCTTAGGAGTATTACTGTTTTTTCCTAGGGGTTATGACAGTTTCTTTCCTATTTTCCTACGAATAATGATAGTTCCCCCTGGTTTTCCCTTAGAATAATACCTGGTCCCTGTTTTCCCTAGGATGGATAACTGTTTTCCCTATCGTCTCCTCCCCTTCCTTCCGCTGTTACCCTTGATGATTGTATCCCCCCCCCCCCCCCCCCCCCGACTTGGATACCCCCCACCTCGCCCCCCCCGTCGGCGCCCCCCCTTATCATCCGCCACTTAATACATGTTGTTTCCCTGTCTTTTCTTCCCCGACTACATAACCTGTTTCCCCCTCCCCGAGGTTCTCTATCCGCCCCCCCCGCTCTTTCCTTGCTCCTCGTAACCGCCCCCCCACCCCTCGTTTTCCTTAGGATGATAACGTTGTCCCAGTGTTTTCTTGCCTAAAGATAACTATTATTTCGCCTACCTCCGCCGTTCTCTTCCTCCTCTTTGGTACATAACTGTTCCTCCCGTGATGATGATAGCTTTCCCCCTGTTTTTTCCCCCCATAACATAATTTTCCCCTTTTCCCCCCTCTTTCCCTAGGTATGAACCTGTTTCCCAATAAAACTGTTCCCGTGATGATCGATCTTTCCTTCCCCTGTTTTCCCCAGATAATGGACTGATTTCCTCCACCCTCCCCGATAACGGTTCCCCCCTCCCCCCCCCCCCCCCCCCCCCCCCCTGGGGGGTTCTCCGTTCCCTCCCCCCGCCCCCCGTTTCCCTTTCCCCCCCCCTCCCCCCCCCCCCCCCCCCCCCCCCCCCGCCGTTTTCCTTAGGATGATAACTGTTCCCTGTTTTTTTCCCTCCTTAGGATGATAACTGTTTCCCCTGTGTTTTCCTTAGGATGATAACTGTTTCCCCTGGGTTCCTATGATAGGATACCCTAAAAATAAACTTCCCCCTGTTTTCGTAGGATGATACTGATAAAACTGTTCCCCTGTTTTTTCCGTAGGATAACTGTTCCCCTGTTTTCCGTAGGATACTGTTTCCCTGTTTTCCGTAGGATAACTGTTCCCATGTTTTAGGATAATAAACGTTTCGTCTCACGTTGTTTTTTCCGTAGGGTGATAACTGTTTCTCCTGTTTTTCCTTAGGACAATAGGTGCTTCCTCTGTTTTCCCTTAGGATAAATTACTGTTCCCCTGTTTCTTAGGGTGATAACTGTTCCGCTGTTTTCCTTAGGATGCTGTTTCCTCTGTTTTTCCCTAGGATAATAATAGTTATTTTCCGTGATTTTTGTTAGGATGATAACTTTACCTGTTTTCCTTAGGATGATAACTCCTTTGTTTTTTCTTGGGGTAATGACTGTTTCCCCTCTTTTCCTGAGGATATTAATTGTTTCCCCAGTTTTTCTCAGGATAATAACTGTTTTCCTCCTCCCTTGTGTTTTCCCCTTTTTGCTTAGGACAATATCTGTTTCCCAATGTTTTTCTGTGGAAAAAACATCACTGTCGCTAAAGGATTACAAACTGTTTGGTCTATTTCCATATAGCCGCGGGTGAAAAGAGGCGTTATCCTGAAGGAAAACAGCGAAAACAGGAAACAAAGAGTTATGCTCGTAGGAAACGCAACTGTTGTTTTCCCAATTTAAACCGGCAGTCCGTGTAACAATGCCAGTGATACCAGTACACATGCGCCTGTCGGAGAAAAGGGCCATCATAACCGATTTCCTTGTTGTCGCCGTTTTTCCTCCAGATAATGCTATTTTCGCCGCCCCGCCGAAAAAAAAAAAACAAAAAAACATAATACTCATTATTCTTGGTAAACAGTGGAACACAGTTGTGATCCTGAGGGAAAACAGGGAAAAAAATAATTATCTCAAGGAAAATAGGGAACACAATTATGATCGTACGGAAAAGTTTTTGACTCTCAAGTACAGCTACAACAATAAATTTTCTACGTATTCTCGGCTGTTTTCCTTCAGAGTAACAGCTTTTTCACTTGACAAAACCAGCAATCATCGCCGTTTGATACTATTGTGCCTCCATAGAATGGTAATCTGTCTGAAGAGTTGGTACCGTAAAGAAGCAATGATAGGTTCTG
>JADBJO010004966.1:171871-174371 GCA_016801955.1 Conus betulinus
TTTTTTTTTTTTAATGTTTTTAATTGTCTCTTTAAATTGCTAGCGTGTCATCCGCCTGCCTGAAACATTATCTTTGCTGCTCTCTCCGTCTCTCTGTCTGTCACCACCCCCTGTCTGTCTGTATGCCTGTATGGTCCTCTATGTCAGTCTCTTTTCTCTCCATCTCTCTTATTATCCGTCTCTCCATCTATATCTGCTCCCTCTCTCTCTCTCTCTCTTATCTCTACTCTCATCTCTCTCTCTATCTCTAACTCTGTATTCTTATGTACTGCGTCTGTCTATGCGTTATTTCCGCTCTCTATTCTATCCTCTCTCTCGCTCTCTCATCTCTCTCCCTCTCCTCCTCTCTCTCTCTCTCTATATATCCATGTAAATTATCGGTCGCTGCGCCTGAAAAATGTGTCTGCGCTGCGTTTCTGCGTACTCTATGCTCTCTCTCCTCTACCCTCCTGCGTCGTCAATCCCGAACATCTCTCTCCTCTCTCTCTCTCTATCTCTCTCTCCCTCCATCTCTTCATCCCTCGCATCGCGCTCTTCTCTCCATCCGTCTCTCCCTCACTCTTCCCCTTTCTCACAAATCTCATAAAGTCCGCCCTGTGCTTGTCTCAGTTCTTTCTTGTCTGGTCCCCTAAGTTTTCAGTTTGTATCGTTTGCATTCCCGCTTTTGTCCCCGCCCCCTGTGTGCCTGTCTGCCCCCCCCCTTTAGTTTCCCTCTCGGTCCCTCCCTGTCTGTCTCTCTCCGAGGTTGTGTGATTGTCTCTCGCATGTCCTGTCACCCCCCTCCTCTCTCCCTCTCTTCTCTTGGGTCTCGCGCTATATATCTGTCGTCTCCCCCGCGGGCTCTCTCCCTCCCCCCTCTCTCCTCAAGTTCTCTCTTCTCTCTCTCTCTCCCCCTCTCTCGCCCTTCCATCTCTCCTCTCGCTCTCCTCTCTCTCTCTCTCTCAAAATCCGTTTCGGAGTTGTGCTGTGTGTTTCTTCTCGAGTGCAATATGGAACACACACACCACACACACCACACACACACACACACACACACCACACACACACACCAAACAAAAACAACAAACACCACACACACAACACCACACACACACACACACACACACACACACACACACACACACACACACACAACACGCACGCCACGCACATACTCACACATACACATACACGTGCGCGCGCGTGTACGCGTTCAAACTAAATATAGCCGCGGAATTAGAACTGACGAATTGAAATCAGTTTATTGTGAAATTGAACGGTGGGTGTACCGACATTCAATACAATGAAAATAAACTGATAACAAGATTCTAAATGAAAAAAAAAAACCCTGAAGTAATTGAAAGAGTACGTTAAAACTCAAACGGTTTTAAACACGATGAGATAATGTAACAAAATAGTCAAAGTGAAATCTGACTCCATCTTTCTGTTAATCTCTCTGACTCTGTCTGTCTGTCTGCCCGTCTTTTTCTGTATGTTTCTGTCGATCTGCCCGCCACTCTCTCTCTCTCTCTCTCTCTCTCTCTTTCTCTGTCTACACACACACACACACACACACACACACACACACACACACACACACACACACACACACACACACATTAAAAAAGACGAATTCTTTAAAAGAAAAAGAAAGGTAATTTTCTTTTAAGTTAAACATTTCAAGCTTAGTAAAATCTTGAAACAAAATATTCAATACGAAATCTATCTGTATCTTTCTTAGATTGTCTGCGCGGGACCTGTCACTGTCTAACTGTCTGTCCGTCTGTAGGTCTGTCGGTCTATCCATTGGCCGTCTGTCCGTCTATCGTTCGGTCTGTCTGTCAGAAGAAGAAGAAATAGAAGAAGCAGGAGAGAGAGAGAGAGAGAGAGAGAGAGAGAGAGAGAGGAGAGGAGAGAGAGGAGAGAGAGAGAGAGATGCAACCTTATATATATAATATATATATATATATATATATATATATAGATATATATATATATATATATATAGCTTGTACCCGCTCCCGCCCCGTTCTCCGCTCTTGTCTCATAAAGCGTCCCAGCAAGTGGTCTTTTAAGCGGTCCAGCAAGCGTCCAAGCAAGTGATCTGGCAGGCGGCCAGCAAGTGGCTGGCAGGAGGCACAGCAAGCCCTGTTTGCTTTGTGCCTATTGTCTACTTCAAAGCGGCTGGATAGACCACATTTCTTGTATTTCCTTCTGGAGCGTACATGAACAGCTGTTTGCTGTTTTCAACCCGGGAACAGCCGACATAGAGCTGTCCCTGCGAGAAGCATGGCTCCTGAAGGAACAGGCCAACAACCCCCATTGACTGGCCTTGTGCCTTGTTGATGGTCATGGCAAAGCACAGGCGTGATGGAAACTGCAGGCGCCTGAACTCGATGGGGTAGGATGTGGTATCAAGGGGATCCTCGGAATGGAGACAACCTTCCCTCTGGCCTGCCCTGTCTCTGCCTGTCTTGACACTCCCCTGTCTCTTTCTGCTCCATTGATACGTCACTGTTAG
>JADBJO010004967.1:5000-10000 GCA_016801955.1 Conus betulinus
GGTGTGTGACACGGGGTGTGCTCTAGGAATGGTCACAGGTGTGTGACACGGGGTGTGCTCTAGGAATGGTTACAGTGTGCGACATGTGACATGTGGTGTGCTCTAGGAATGGTCACAGGTGTATGACATGTGACATGTTCTAGGAATGGTCACACATTTCTCAAATACAGTGGTCTCCAGGGATGTTGACAGGGTTGTAACACACACCGCGCTCTGTTGTTTTTGTTACACCGGAAGGCTCTCTGTGCGGAGACCTAAACGACAGAGCATGGAGATGGTTTACTGATGTTATATAAAAATGAATTACAAACTCTATGTACATCTCTACAAAACACCCCTGTCCACAGTGACCTATTTCTTAAGACAATGTCAAGGTTGTTGCAAAAAGGTTGCACAGAACTGACTTCCAGTGGCCCTGTTACATTATTTGCACAAATTCTTCTCATCTACTTTGTTACCGATATGTGTTTTTGTACGCATGCATTTCGGATTTAAAGCCCTTTAGACTAGCGGGCTCTATTACAATCTGACAAATCTTTGACCTATGGCTCTTCATGCTATTGCACCACGCGGCTGACTCAGACAAGGAATGTGTATGGATGGGGATGCTCAACGTCAGAAACTCAAATGGGCAATTCGCACGTGCAGGAAATGGATGAAAGATGTTCGATCAACAACCGATTTTCTTATAGGAAAGAACACACCGAAACACACAAACACGCCTCATACTGATCAATTGTTATCTTTCACTGGTGAGGACAGCAGTGATGTAAAAAAAAAAAAAAAAAACTACCCGACAGCTAAAGTTGAAACGCGCTTTCTCCAAAAGTACAGACACGGGTGAGAGATGGATAACATCCAGAAAAAAATCTTCAGAAATAGACGAAGACGGCTTCAGAACTGGAGCGACAAAGGCTTGGGACATTCCGGGAAAGTCTGAAAGCAAAGCATCTTGCTCTCATCCAGACATAATCAGCAGGAAGAAGAAGGAGCAAAAAAACGGGGGGGGGGAAATGTTTCTTGTAAGGCCTCTTTCAGCTCGCTAGCAAGTTGTTATGGGACACTTAGGGCGGACAAAGCAACGTTAGGGGGGGGGGGGGGGGGGGGGGGGGGGGGGGATCTCAGAGACGCATTGCCGACCTTATGATCGAGGCATCTTTTCAATCCCAAGGTTTTGTTTGGCCTGCGGCGCCACGGGCAGTGATGACAAAACACCGACACTGGATAAGGTAGGGGAAAGGGTGGCTCGCTAGCCAGGGCCCAGTGATCACCAGGACCTGATCCAATTCCCTGTCTGCTGAATGGATGATGTCCCAACGTCCTTGAGACGCTCCACTCATTCATCAGATCAGCATAGAGAAACTTGATCATCAACAGTTAATGGAGGAAAGCTGATGAAGTGTGCTCTATAAAAGATCAGAAACATAAATTGCATCAATCTGTTTCGGGCCAATATCACTTCTCAATGTCAAATGGAAAATGTTCTTTTCTTTTATCGTAGCAGCCATGCTAAAAGCAACAATCTAACTTCACAGAAAACGGGTGCTTGGATATAGTTCGGGGAGAGGGCATCCTGAGAATGCCTGTTGCGAAGAGCCCGCCACGATGATTTGGGAAGCAACCCAAAGGCTTAAATCAGAGAAAAGGGCTTTCAATGGTGTGTGGCTTGATTAGAGTCTCACACAAGATGATTCAGCTTGCATTTTACATGTATTCTGTCCCAGAGAACATCCAAAAATGCTGAAGAAGTTTTTCCGTGGATTCTCATTGAGGAATACAGAGCAGATTGGATCAGTCTAGTACGTGGCATAGCAATGGGGTGTGCAATTTCTCCAGAGGCCCTTTGTGCTGTCAGTGGGAGTCTTATAAAGGCAACAATGAGCATCACAGTTCCGGCAGACCCCGGAAATGAAAACCAAACGCACTTACTAAAAGCCGTCATCGCTAGAACACAAAGGGCTGAAACTCTTAGACGAGGTAGTCGCTTTGTTCAAGACAAGTTCCAACCCAAAAGAAGTCACTCAGCCTCTCCCTGCAGTGAGTAAATGAAAAGAATAGCAGACATAATGACGTTAACTGTTTGAGAAAACCAAGCTAGTCTAAAGTTTCAACAAAAAAAAGCCAAGAATCTGAACTTCGATACTGTAACTCATAGAAAGGCGTGAAGAAAGGACACGAAGCCAAGTGAAAGACAGAAAAAAAAGTCTGCAAGTAATTCTAGCAGTGTGGCTCTCTCGACAATGACAAGAAAGTCTGACGCCTGCAGTGCAAGATGATCTCAAAGCTGCTCTGGTCTCAATCGATATAAGGTATCAACGTTAGCACCGCGGAATCGATGAAGGCCAAACTCAATACACGTGAAGTACAAAACGGGTTGGGGTTGCCACCTGGGCTCTGACTTTCCGCTCCAACCGTCGCCACGCAAAACTAAGACTACTCCTGGACTCAGATACAACTGCGCCATAGAAAACGACTCCATGCTCATCACGAAGCCTTTTGTTTATGGGTGAGGGGGGGAGGGGGGGGGGGGGGGGGAAAGCGGAGGCGGGATGAGGGAGGGGGAGTGGAGTGGAGGAGTAGGTGAGGAGGGAAAGGGGGATGGAGAGAGGGCAGAGCACAACTCTCTCTGTCCCTGTCCCTGTCATTGTCTGTCTGGCTGGCTGTCTCTGTCTGTCTCTGTCTGTCTGTCTCTGGCTGTCTCTGGCTGTCTCTGTTGCTGTCTGTCTGTCTCTGTCTGTCTGTCTCTGGCTGTCTCTGTCTCTCTCTGTCTTTCTCTGTCTGTCACTGTCCGTCTTTCTGTCTGTCTGTCTGTCTGTTTCTCTCTCTCTCTCTCTCTCTCTCTCTCTCTCTCTCTCTCTCTCTCTCTCTTCATTTGTAGTGTTGCAAGCCTTTCTTCTATGGACACACACACACACACACACACACACCACACACACACACACACACACACACACACACACACACACACACACACACACACACACACCACAGTATATGAAATACAGAAGGAGAGTGAGAACAGAAGAAGCATTAGTCACCAAGTATACTACCACGAACATAGCCTGGGGAAGACTGATAACAGTGATTCATGAGGCAGTCAAGTTCAAGAACGCATACACATGATTCATTGCTCTACATTCTCACTCATAACAGAAGATTGTTTTTGTTTTGATTTTTTTTCAGAAAGAGGAAGACAAAGAAGACAGAAGACAAAGAAGACAGTGGAGTTAGGACCTTGAGAGAGACAGACAGAGAAAGAGACAGACAGACAGACAGAGAGAGAGAGAGTAGAAGACATTTGTTACAAAGAAAGAAAAAGAAACAATATGAGCAGTACACGAGCTACGCTAACTGTGTGAATTACACAGCAAACTTACTGACATATGCGTACATTGGCAGCGTATCCATTGCATTGAGAGAGAGAGAGAGAGAGAGAGACGAGAGAGAGAGAGAGAGAGAGAGAGAGAGAGAGAGAGAGAGAGAGAGAGAGAGGAGGGTGTGGATACGGGTGTTCAAGGGGGAGGGTGATAGGGGAGGAGGTGCAGGAGAGACGAAAGGAAGGTAGGTGTGAGGGGGAGAGGGTGGGAGGGGATAGATAACGGACTAACATACGACTAGCATACGAACAAAATTTGTATAATGACTAATCGCCATCAATTGTGATTGCCGTTTTTTTTCTTAACACGTCAGAATCAATCTAATCAGGTTTAGCTAAAGCTTTGTAGTCTTCAAACATGACTGGTCTCCTGTTGGTTTCTTTTTGTCAAAGATCGAAGCGACTAAAGTTTTATGAATTCCAATCAAACTCACACGTTGACATATTGTTTCAACGAATCCGGTCTTAATTTTTGACAGAAAGAAGCTGGCTTTCCGAATCCACCGTTGACTTTTGACGAAAAAACGAAGCTATCTTTCAAAGGCAAGTTAATTTACGGCGTTATCAATATGGACCACCAGTTCAAAGCCTTGCTGGATAATTTCCCTTGGTAGTATTTTGACAGGGTATTGGTTACACCGTGTTACACCGGCTATCAAAAAAGACGAAAGAAATCACCTCGAATATTCTTTTTCTGTAATTAGTCACAACAACGAACGTTTTGTGGGGTTCCCATCAATACAGAACACATAAGACAAAACTTTAACTCGTAACTTCTGTTTTCTAGAAGAAAGAGGTGCTTTGTAAGATATTGAGTAGAATGTTTATTCATGTGTCATTAATTTGTTAGCAAACTGATGCGACCAGCCACCGTGGCGATGCGGTCAGCGTCGCGGATTGCTGGCTGGGAGGTCGTGTGTTCGATTCCCATCAGACCCAACCTAGTGTAAATTTCTTGGTCTCAACCGCTTTTTTTCCAGAGCTGAGTGAGTTTGCTATGGTTTCAAGAGAAGACCAGAACCATATAGCTCAGTTTCATCCACTTAATGCAATGTCTGACCAACAGCGCAGGTGTCTGTATTTCTCTCGGACCTGGCTGACGCTGGGATATGTCCAGGAGTTATGCGTTAGTACAGCCTTGTCATGTAACCTCTGACCAGAAAGGAACGCCATAGGATCGTATTTATCATTCTCATCGATCAGCATAACACAGCTCAAATTCTTCGATACTTACCTCTCTCTCTCTCTCTCTCTCTCTCTCTCTCTCTCTCTCTCTCTCTCTCTCTCTCTCTCTCTCTCTCTCTCCAGCGTGCGTGGGTAGCTCTATATATGCTATAAATATATTGCCAGTATAGTTTCTTTTTCTGTCTGACTATGCCCATGTGTCTTCCTGCCTTTGTTATGCTTTTCTGTCTTCTTCTGTCTCTTGGTCTCTGCATGATTATCCCCCAAACATGCACAGAGTGTGATATAATTGCAGTGTGTGTGTATACGTTTTTGAATGATGCTTTATTATGAGTTACATTAAAGTGTATGATGTATATGTGGCGCAATGCATGCGCATGCTCTGTGTGTGTGTGCGTGTGCGTGTGCGTGTGCGTGTGTGTGTGTGTGTGTGTGTGTG
>JADBJO010004967.1:25000-27500 GCA_016801955.1 Conus betulinus
GGTTCCGTGTGTGAACGCACGCATTTCAACTAGTACACGCGTAAAATTTCATTAGCAACGTTCGGAAGAGAAGGCCAGTATGGGGGTCGGTATACATGACACATTTCATCTAGCATGGATCCTCCATGACAAAAAAACAAACAAACAAACAAACCCAAAACCCGAAGGAATGACTGACTGATATTGGACTGAAAGGAGGGAAAGGAGTGTTGAGCGCCAGCAAACAGCTCTTCACTCAGGTAGACAGCCTGTTTTGTAAACCAGAGTGTGAATTATAAAGCGCTTAGAACATGGCCTGTGAGTGAGAATAGACACTGTATAATTACTGTCAGTGATAAAATCAAAACTGGGGTCTTCACAAGAACCGGGCTGAAAAGGTGACAGATTTTGACACTTTTCTATTGTGGTTATATACCTCTTGTTAAAATAATGCAAAAGAGTTCTTTTCTGGTCTGATATCAAACGGCAAGGTCGCACCCTATACTTCCTTTAATAACGTATTCGTACGTCAATAAGGCAGAGAAATACACACACCTGCAGTGCTACTGGGAATCTGGGCTACACACACAAGGACGCATTCACAAGTGGATAAACTTCTCTTTGTGCTGAGGGCCAGTTCTTGGAATGAATCCCACAGGGACTAATTACTTATCCTTGGAATTTATTAGTCAATTATAATATAATTTAGTCCCTTGCCGTCAGCACTTGTGTCTTAACAGGTTATCTTTTTATATTTTCTACTATTCACTAGAAAATGTAGCTTGATTTGCTCTTTCATAATTTTCTTTTGCTTCTTAGGTGGCACCTTTAGTTGGGTTTTTTGAAAACTCTACAAACATACTATGGTATTGCACACCAGCCTTTTTCTGGGATAGCATTCTTCTTAAAACCGAAAAGGCAGAGGAGTTAAGTTACCACTTTCCGCGGTCACTGAGGAGAAAACAATCAGGTTTCGAAATACCAGTATCTGACCAGGAGTTGTATGTTAGTGAGTTTCCTCCCTATTGGAGAGTGTCTCTTCCTTGGAGAATATAAACTTGCTGAAGACTCATTTGAGAACCATTTATTATTCCCTACTCACTCTCTTAAGCACATACAATTAGTTAGGCAGAATTAACTGCCACTGCAGATATGAATGCTTAGCTCCCCCTATCTCTTCACTCTAAGACATAAGAGCAAGCCTTGTTTTATAATTGTATATATATGGAGATTATCTCCTGCTTGAAGACTATAAGCTTGCTGAAGGCTCATTTTGAGAAGCATTTATTATTTCCTATTCACACCCTCAAGCGCATACTGTTAGTTAGGCAGAATTATTTACCACTTCAGATATGAATGTGTTATTACCCCCCCCCCCCCCCCCCCCCCCCCCCCCCCCCATTCATTTATTCAATCTAAGACATAAGAGCAAAACTTTGTTTAAAATTGTATGTATGTATACAGTTGAAAGAAAAAGTGCGTTTAGGTGAAGTGAACACTAACAGTACAAGTTGTCTTCCTTACCATACTCTCCACATCATACGAGGACTTGTGGGCTTTCTCTTCGCAGTGACCTTGCCACGTGACCACACACTTCCACATTGATTCATGGGAATCCTGTGTTGATAAATGAAGATGATCCCCCCTTCCCTTCCTCCCCACACCTCCAGCCGCCTCATCCCCCCACCGCTCCGCATTCCTCTCCACATTCTCCCTCTCTCTCTGTCTGTCTCTATTTCTCTCTGTTTCTCTCTCTCTCTCTCTCTCTGAAAACTGTCACGTAGTTTCCATATATATTCCCTGTAATGAATCCGCTTGATGCCATCTACAGTCTTGATTTCCCCCTTCCGTTTACCTTTTAGCCCCCCTCCACCACCACCACCCTCCCCCCGCCCTTCCCCCACCTCTCTCTCCTCCGCCCCCGGCATCCACCCGCCCCCATCGTCCCACTTCTCCACGGCGGTATGCAGTCAAAACATGACAAGGGAGACAAGTCACTAATTTATTGATAGCAGTGCATATTCAGCAGCCCTGGTGTTGTGTGTCACGACATGCCCTCTGACCTACAGACGGTACGTTGGACACGTGCCTGTCTTTCTTTTTTTTTTTTAACTGGCAAACTGTCATAAGTTTGTTTGTGGGCCGATTTGCATTTATTGCGTAGAAGACCGCCTCTCTTCCACGGGCGTTTAGGGCGGAAGTTGTTGACAGATGCAAATTGTTTGCATACAGAGTGACTCAATGATTTGTGGGGGAATGACTATACAATCCTTATGCAAAAACAGTGCGTTAATAAACTAGGAGTGAGTAATCAGCATAACTCCCACATTCTCTCTCTCTCTCTCTCTCTCTCTCTCTCTCTCTCTCTCTCTCTCTCTCTCTCTGCCGTTCTTAATAATGTCAAACATAGACCATAAAACAGAGGAGGTGTTGTCATTTTAATGGTTTTTAATTTACAGTGAGCTTGTCCAGACAGATGGTCAAGGTCATTTCCTGATGGTCTTTTACCGTGCTAGGAATG
>JADBJO010004967.1:32500-37500 GCA_016801955.1 Conus betulinus
TCTCTCTCTCTCTCTCTCTCTCACTCTCCGAGTCTCTCACCTCCGAGTCCTTGTCCTCCTTCTCTTTCTTAAACATTCCAGCGTAAACACACACACACACACACACACACACACACACACACACACACACACACACACACACACACACACACACACACACACACACACACACACACACACACACACACACACACACACACACACACACACACACACACACACACACTCTTCTCTCTCTCTCTCCTCTCTCTCTCTCTCTCTCTCTCTCTCTCTTGTCTCTCTCTCTCTCTCTCTCTCTCTCTCTCTCTCTCTCTCTCTCTCTCTCTCTCTTTTCTCCTCTAATTTTCGGGTCTTCGTCCTCCAGCTCTTTCTAACACTTGCCGGCGTAAACACACAAACACGCTCACGCACGCACGGAGAGAGAGAGAGAGAGAGAGAGAGAGAGAGAGAGAGAGAGAGAGAGAGAGAGAGAGAGAGAGAGAGCAAATGTAACTGCATAATTACTTTGGTTTAGCCTCGGAAGATTCTGCCGGAGTTAATAAAGACTTTAGGGTCAAAGGTTACTTGAATGAGGCAGTTTGCTGTTGTGCGGCCTTTGAAAGGGACATTCAAGATAGCAGTGAACGACTCGTGGTGTCCCGGTGGGAGACTGAAAGCAACCATAAATAACATGCTGCGTAAGAGACCTCTGTCATAACCACTCTCTTCCCTGTGTGCGGGAAGAACCCCACGCACGGCCTCAGTGGTAATGACGTCACTAGGACTGATGACGATGGTGGGGGATCACTTTGTACCAGTGAAACAAGCTGTAAGTATTCTTGTGAAGAAAAACAACAAAAGAAAGAAAGAAAGAAAGAATATTCTTGCTAGATCTATGTTTCCCCCCCAAAAAATGTATGTGTATGGAGACCAATGTACTCCCCAGGCGTATGTTACTCCCGGGTCTACATTAACCCAGGTCTTTGCTACCCCCCCCCCCCCCCCCCCCCCCCCCCCACCCACACACACCGGTCTATGTTTCTCCCACATTCATGTCTCCACCCCCACCCCACTCCCAGGTCTAGGTTCCTTCCTCCCCTCCTCAACCCCTACCTCCCCCCCCCCCCCCCCCCCCCCCTCCCTTGTGTGACGTCAAATGGGTCAGTTAACACTGATCAAATTTAGGTTAAGTTACCCAGAATTTGACGTTGCCACCCAGATGGAGTGACATCAAGTGGGTGTGCAGACACAGATCAGATTGAACGAATAAAGACGGATGACGCATCATAGGTAATTCGAATCATGATGTCAACAGATCGAGGGGAGGTCACGGTGACCCAGACTGTTTTTTTTTTTAATAATGATGATGATGATGATGATGATGATGATGATGATGAATAATAATATTAATTTTTACAGCGCCTATTCTCTAAAGATTAGGGCTCTAAGCGCTTTACACATAATATAATAAACGCTCTCGTTCACACAACGGGCTGCCTACCTAGGTAGTGCCGACCGAAGAGCTTCCTGCCGGCGCATCATTCAGTCGTTTCCCGTGTCATCCCGTCAATATCGTTCACTCAATTTCCTTATTTCCTTCTTTCTTTCCATTTCTCACGTAGGTGCATGCTATGTGTAACGTGTCATCCATACCAACGGCCAACTGGCCTTCTCTTCCGAAATTTGGTGATGGGATTTTACGTGTGTGCAAGATGTTGTGCGTGCGTTCACACACGGAACCTCGGTTTATAGTCTCATTCAAAGGACTGTATGGAGGAATGGAGTCAGAACCAAGGGAAAAATCCCCCTGTACCGAAATTCGAACCCGCAAACCCAGGATCACGAGTCCGGCGCTCTACCAAAAGATCAAGTGACCCAAAATGAGTCATATTGACTCAAAGTGTTTTCAATGATCATGAGTCAGGATGGAAAATGGTGACTCACGGCTGGACTGAACGCCAAGTGACTTGGAGATATCTCGGCTCTTGACAATCTTTGTTTTCACCATGACAATACCGGATCTATTGACTTTAAATGTAGGTCTGGGTCGCAAAGACCAATTCTGGGTCACGTTTAAACTTGACTTGGGTCACAGGATTCATTTGGAGTCATACGATCATTTGAGATCACTGTGACACTTCCTGGGTCTTCTGACCTTTAAACTAGGTTTTGTCGCAATATCGGATTCTGGTTTACCTTAAACCTTGATGTGGGTAGCATGACTAATTATGTGTCACGTGCTTATTTCATGTCATTCAAATACTTTTTGGGCCTTTTCTGGGTCGTAATGTCTGATCACCTTTTAGCATTGATCTGGGTCAAATGACCCACTTTTTGTTATCACCTGATATTGAACTGTGATGATGGGGAACAGGGAGATGTAGACTCGAGAGTACACAGACAGGGGAACACAGCCCGGAGGAATATAGATCTGAGGAGGGGGAGTGTGTGGGGAAGGGGACATAGATCGCGGAATATGTGTGTGTGGGAATGGGAAACAGGTCTGGAGAAAATATAGACCAGGTGTCCCAGAACCTGCTCCCATTTACTCAACTACCTAACCACCAGGTGGGGGTGTGTGTGTGTGTGTGTGTGTGTGTGTGGGGGGGGGGGGGGGGTAACTCTCATTCACGCGTGCATATGATTTAACGCACCTCCAATGTACAGTTCCTGACAGCTCTACACTTGTTATTGTCAAAATTTTTACGTCGATAAGGTCTGCAATAAAAATGCCCCAGAGAACCACAAATGATCTGTAATCGAGTTAATCTTATTACTGTCTCAATTCCAGGCAACAGTAACAAACATCCCAGTTCCACGCACCGATTCATCCAGTAATGACCGGTAGGAATTCACCCTATGAACAGTAATGAAACTCTTGAAACTCTTTTTTTCGAAATTTAACAGGCTTATTCCATTGCCCCCTGTATACATTCCCTTGCACAGCATAAATGATTTTTAATTATCACAGAGTCGTGCCTCCAATAAAGCTTGAAAATATTTTGAACAACTTTTGTAGCCTCCCTTTAAATGAAGTCCACGATCCACAGCACCCTGGGAAAAATATCTGTAAATTAGCCAATAACTTTTTCTTCACTCTTTCTCCTCTCAATGAAAACGAAGAACGAACAATCCGTCATCTTCTCCAATTGGGCACAGAAACAACGAGCTAGACTGTTGCCAGTCTGTCTGTCTGTTTACCTTCCTTGTCACAGCTAGAAGTATTTTACAAACCTGACTGACTAATTAATTAATCAATCAATTGATTAGTCTACTGATTACATAGGGTTTTTTCCTCCTAAGTCAGGGTGACACATGCAAACCCACTTACAACAACAGAAGTATTCAGAAGAAAAAAAAAACTTTGATACTAGAACGGCCCAGTAACAATAATAACAAAAACATTCTACGACATTCATACTAGCAGCAGTGCTGTGTCTCCTCTGGTGGGTTGCCCAATGGCGACTTGATAGTGACTGCTCCCCGTGGACTGCCCGTGGTAGTGAAGACTACGTGCGGCAGGACTGGAAAAGGAATGGCTGTGAACGGGAAGTCGGAATGAGTGGCTCGGGAATAATGTCACTAATGTGCACGGAATTCCAGAGAGAAAAAAAAACCTCTGATATCATACCGGCCCACTAACAGAAATGGAAATACCAGGGGGAAAACGCACCTTATATCATATACCGTACAATTATGGAGAAAAAGTCTTTGTCAGGAAGATTACTGATACCACTATGATTCATCAACCCATACAGACACACTACCAGAGGGGAGGAGGGAGGATGGCGGTGGGAGGGGGGATGTCTTTGATATTATTGGCTTAGTACTACGGGACCGTAGTCTTCCGCCAGACTGGTCATCTCCGAAATTAACACACACACAAAAAAAGTTCTATGGCCTCCTCCTATCCCCAATTCCTTTGCGGGAAAAGAAAGCTTTAAGTTTACACCGAACCACTAACCACTAAAGAAAAAATTGACAACAAATACAGAGGCACCAGTGCAGTGTCTTCTCTGCGAGAAAAACAAAATGTGTATGTTTACCCCTTGCCGCTTTTGTGTTGCCTTCTCTGCGTTCTGTTGTGACAGACAAGCAATTTGGTCATTACGGGGGGGGACTTAAATGTCCACGTATCAAAACGGACATCTCAGAATATTATCAACCCGATGCAACAGCAAGGCATTGGTGTTTCCTCTGATTCGTTGACCTAACTCATCGCCTGGTCCCTATGAATCTGAGTGGTGTGTACAACGGAGAGGATGAGTAGAGTGGTGTACAGAGGATGAGTGGAGTGAGGGTACAGAGATGATGAGTAGAGTGGTGTACAGAGAGGATGAGTAGAGTGGGGGTACAGAGAGGATGAGTTGAGTGGTGTACAGAGAGGATGAGTAGAGTGGTGTACAGTGAGGATGAGTAGAGTGGTGTACAGAGAGGAGTGGGGTGATGTACAGAGGATGAGTAGAGTGGTGTACAGAGAGGATGAGTGGGGTGATGTACAGAGGATGAGTGGAGTGGTGTACAGAGAGGATGAGTGGAGTGGTGTACAGAGAGGATGAGTGGGGTGATGTACAGAGGATGAGTGGAGTGGTGTACAGAGAGGATGAGTGGAGTGGTGTACAGAGAGGCTGAGTGGAGTGGTGTACAGAGAGGATGAGTGGAGTGATGTACAGAGGATGAGTGGAGTGGTGTACAGAGAGGATGAGTGGAGTGGTGTACAGAGAGGATGAGTGGAGTGGTGTACAGAGAGGATGAGTGTGGTGGTGTACAGAAAGAATGAGGGGAGTGGTGTACAGAGAGGATGAGTGGAGTGGTGTACAGAGAAGGTAAGTGGATGGGTGGTACAGAGAAGGTAAGTGGATTGGGGATACAGAGAAGGTAAGTGGATTGGGGATACAGAGAAGGTAAGTGGGTTGGTGGTAAGTGGATTGGTGGTACAGAGAAGGTAAGTGGAGTGGGGATACAGAGAAGGTAAGTGGACTGGGGATACAGAGAAGGTAAGTGGATTGGTGGTACAGAGA
>JADBJO010004967.1:47500-97500 GCA_016801955.1 Conus betulinus
CATGCTATGAAGTTCACCAAAGAGCTAAATACAACCACAGACTAGCAAGCTACCTGTAAGCTGACAATTGCCAAACCACTATGTTTCTTGTCAAAAAAGAAGGGGAAAAAACCCTGGAATCTGTTTAATGAGAGTAAGTACAAGTTTCACCATCAAGTGAAGGTATTTTCTTTCAAAACCCCTTTACTTTCAGTATTCATCATTAAAACCTGACAGCAGAAAAAAGACAGCATTCTGTTCTCTGAAACACGCACACAAAGCATGGAGTGAACCACCACATTCACAGTGTAAGGGAAGCAACTGCTGTGAGAGTGTGATGAACATGTACAACAGCGTTATTTCCCATTTGATCAGAAGCCAGGAACTTTGCTTACTAATGATGCATAGCACCACGCAGAGCAGGAAATAGAGATGACAGATACATATTACATTCTTCCAGCACAGCTTCATGGAATACGGGGCCAGTACTGCGCTTGCTGCAGGATGTTTGTAAATACTGAAGATATATTACATATGCAGCAATAAATACTGTTTACATGGACATGCCACTGTCAAACCATTGCCAAGAGAAGAAATGAGTTTCAAGATTTAAATACAATCAAAGAGGTAAGACAGGGCTATAAATTTCCAGGTAATTTTCAGTTGTCCTGGGGACGAAATGTTCTAAAACTCTACTTGTTTCCCCCCCGCATTCTTCCATAGTAAAGTGACAGTAAATGAAACTATCTGCAGCGCAGTGGCTGAAGAGAGAGAAATGGATGTAAAACTATTTGTTTACCAGGTTATCTTTCCCGTTGTCTACAAGTGTGTGTATGAAAAGAAAACGCGATAGATTTGTCTTGATACCACCATTAACACATTCCTGGATTGAACTGAAATCATAAAATCTCTGTCTGGCTCTGTCTCTTTTCTCTGTAACTCCTTCTTCACCACACACACACACACACACACACACACACACACACACACACACACACACACACACACACACACACACGTGCGCGCGCGCGCGCGCGTTCCAAGACAAACCTACTCCTATCAACACATCTTTAAAGTCCTGCATGCTGCATGCTTTGCTCGAACAAGACAGTGCGGTGCAAAGATTCTGTTAAAACAAAACCAAGAGGGGGACATAGGGAAGACAGTGGTGGCAGTGGAGGAATGAAAGTGAAAGGGGAAAGAGGGACCCTCAATCAGTCTTCATGCAAGCTTTCTTCCCAACCATCCTTTCCTTGTCACAACCAAATGGGTTGCCTGACTGACAAGTGGAAAGGCGATTTCCACTTGTGGGCTAGAAGATTTAGTTGTCACGATCAGACAGGTGAGTATTTTTAGCGAGTTGGAGACTGTCAGGGAATTCAAAGTCACTAGGGCTAAAAATAGAAAGATGTTTGTCCGTAAGCCTTCGTTTGTGTATGAGTTTGTGGAATTTGTTCATGTTATGTTAGTTCTTAATTTTGTCATTAATAATTAAATCCTAAAATGATACATTTTACTTCTGAATTTTGTTACAGGGTGGTTGCTGGGCGACCGATCCAAGAGAAACTATGATTCCCTGGTTGCTGTGATACGGGACTGACCAACGATCAAAAAGAGCAGATTGTGCTCAAAGTTCAGGAACTGGTGGGCAGTACGTCCACAGTGGCCCTTACCCACTTCATTGGAGCTCAGGTAACCTCTCAGTGCTGGCTGCTCGTTCTATGAACTCTCTTCACACACCTGGAAAGGGTCATAGAACTGGGATCTTTGTAGAGAGTGGTTTGCACAGGGAGGTAGGCTGCTATAGGTCGTAAACACAAGCATGTGTTCCGATCAGCGTACAAACACTCACATACAGTCATAAAGAGAGGGAGAGTAGTAAGTTAAAATGAAGGGGGTGGAGATTTTATTCCCCTGACAACATTTGTCAGTAAGTCTGGTCATTTTAACCTTATCATCGTTCCCTTTCTTAATCATTGTACCCTGGGTACTCGGTGGCCTTAAGGCCCAGCAGCTGTTACATGAGAGGACTGGTCAGTAGGCACTGACTCCACCCTGATGAAGCTGATACTGAAACCAGTCCTTGAGGACAAGCTGGTCCATCAGGTGGCCTGTCAGCCTATCATCAGGACTACTGTCAGCCACATCAGCTGACATCAACATTTCTTTTTCTTTTTTTTTTGTGGTCTCACTCTTTAACTTTTTCTCTCTTACATCGCTTTGGCTGAGCTCAGTAGTAAAGGTCGTTTTGACAGATGCTGCATATTACAAAAATTCATAACCTTGACACAGATCTGGAATTCGTTTCACTCCAGTCATCAACCACTTCAGCGTGGGTTACTCCCTACTCCCCAGAGAGAGACAGCAGACACTTTTGCTGAGTTCCTCTTCAGCCATCAATCCAGTCAGGGTGATAAATGTCATGGCCTAATGACAGTGTAAAGGCCTTCACTTAGATTAGCTTTCCTCCTACATGGAAGTTCTTTTTTTCTCTCACAGTTGTAAACCACTCCCACGCTTTGTTAGAAAAAATCTTTGGAGTTTGATTTTTTAATTTTGTGTGCATATTTTGTGTGCGTCAACAAGACCTCCGTCATAACAAAATCTGATGCTTTGTTTTATTTTGTAATGGACTGAATCTGTGTTTTCTCTACACATAAGCTTGTTTCTCTAACATAAGCTTAAAACAGTTGCAGCTGCTGAATGCCCCCTTTTCAATTTGGGCTACAGTTTTTATGAGATCCATTTGTGTTAAAAGCGTACTTTTTCTCTCCACACTGTCAGAGATTCTATTCCTGCGATGATTGTGTGGTGATAAGAGCACAATTGTGGCCCATTCAAAGACTAACCATTCCACAGAAGTGCTGTCATAACTATGAACAGATTTCAGTTCATAGAACGTGAATATTCACAAACTACCATAATGTCTATAATTTGAGTCATGTTAATGCATAACATTTCCACTCTTCACAAGGTCCTGATGGATGTTGCATACATTGGAAGGTTTCAACAGTCTCACAAGATCATATGCAGTAGGGTACAAAAAAAAGACTGCCAAATTGAGTGTCAGGTGGAAGTTAGGAAGCGTATAAATAATTACAGAACTGTTGTTGAGAGACTGGTTGACTGTCGTTTGTTGGAATAGGGAGGGGTTGTAGTCTAGAGGTCAGAAATAGTATTACAAGGTAGGAGAAAAGGATTCATCCCATAATGGTTGGTGGTTTTTGTGAGGAGGGAGTCCTACAGAGGGGTCGTAACAGCAGTCATATTCATTTCTCTTGAAGAATGTAAGTTGGGGCTTTATCCTGAACATAGAGGCAACTTGTCAAGAGCGTGAAACCTCTCGCAAAAGACCTTAAGCGCTTAGAGACGAGGACTGTTGTACCTGGTGCCGAAATTAGGTAATAGATCCATTAACCAGTGTGCCTTACCCACCACACACGGTCGAACTGTGTCAAGGAGGACGAAGTGGTCAGGTGATAGATGGCATGGCACCTAAGGTATTGGGAGTTTGGACCTTCCCGATAGTGAAAGGGGGAGGGACGTAACCACTAGGACCTCGGTGCATCAAGTGGGCGCTACATACTCAGTCAGCTGAGGTCGCTTTGTAAACAGCCTTTGAAGAGCAGGAGTCTTGGACCCGTTCAGATGGTATTGCCATGAGGCACTGTGTTGGTTCTATTGTCAGGCTGGTTGAATGCGCGTGAACGTTGTTGTCGTAGCTTTTCTCCAGGATAATTACCCTGTTAAAGTGGCCCCGAAGTCGGCGGGAATTTTCGATGTCCATCTGGTGCCAAGTGTTTGTTTGCTAATCAATTAGGTAGGGTGTGTGTAAATGCAGATGTGTGGAAGAAAGTAGCGAATGAAGAATTCAGGGTACTTGTGAACAGGGGGTTTGAGAAGCAGCATGGACAAAGGCATGGCCCGAAGGGAAATCCTTTGTGTCCATCCATATATAAACTGAGGGAGAACCACAAGAGAGAGGGAGAAGAACCACGAGAGAGAGAGAGGAGAAGACCGAGAGAGAGAGAGAGAGAGGAGAGAGAGAGAGAGAGAGAGAGAGAGAGAGAGAGAGAGAGAGAGAGAGACAGCAAAGTCTTAGAGAGAGACAGAGCAGAGGAGAGAGAGAGAAGGGTGGGCAGGACATAGAGTCGAGAGAAACGTGGTCTGGGAAATAGAAGAGACAGCAAAGTCTTAGGGTTAAAGAGAAAGCTGGAAGAGAAGAAAACTAAGTTTGAAGCCCAGAGGTGGGTGAAGACAGACAAACTGAATTTGAACCCCAGAGGTGGGTGAAAGAGACGAAGAAGAAGAGTTCTACATCAAGATCCCAGTGACGACCACGAAGACCCAGTCCTAAAACCTGGAGCCAGTCAACCAAGGGCATTACCATCAAGCAGTGCTGAAGAAGACTTGAAGAGACCTTTTCAAGAACTGTGGTGTGGTGTGAAGGCTTGGGTGTGTGTGTGAAAACATGTCCAGGTAAGAAGTCATTTTATTACAACCTGGGATTAGAGAGTATTGATCTTTTATGTTTTGTTCATTTCATTTTGTGTAGTTGGATTCTTCATGTTTGATTATACGTAGCATAGAAATTGTATTTCTTGTGCTCAGTCATGTTAGGAGAGAAACGAATGCGTGACATCCCATTCCCAGAGAGAGGTGAATGTTTGGTTTTTGGTGGGCGCATGAGTGTGCATATACGTGTATGAGTGCAGAGATAACCTTGGTGTGTTGAGCCAGACCAATAATACATCAATTTAGTGCACTTAAGCAATACCATCACGATTTCCCCCGTCCTGGACATAACTAGCTTTAGCTCTTTGTCTGTCAGCAAATGAAAGGGACTTAACTCCATGGTGATACAACATGTCTTCGACAAACAAAATGTAAAATGGTTTACATTTGAAACCATGTCATGGCAGTCTCATTTTGGAACCTGAAAGAGGTACTCGTCTCCATTTGTCTTCTGGAGCAGTCCACCAAATGAGTTATGGAGTGTTGACATTGTGTTTTTGGATCCTCTGACTGCATGAATTGAAATGAAAATGTTATCCAACCAGCTGCTGTTACGAAGTGGTTAGCGTTGCGGACTCCTGGCTGGGAGGTCATGGGTTCGAATCCCATCAGAGTCATGTGGGTTTTTCTGCCCCGACCAACTCCTACCCATAGTTGAGTTTGCTGCGGACTCAGTTGGGAAGACTGGGACCACACAGTCGAGTTTCATCCACTTAATGGATGCGTTTCTGAGAGTGTTGCTCAAATTTTCTGACCAGGATTGCAGGTGCCTGTATCTCTCGGGCCTGGTTGATGCCGGGATATATATTATGAAAGGAAGCCTAGTGTACCGCCCTGTCCTGTAGTCTCCAACCGAAATGGAAATCCTTAGCATCATCTTAATCATCCTCATTCTCATCGATCAGCATTAAAAAAAAAGTCTCAAATTCTGTGGCCTTTCATGCCCTGCTCTCATGGTTACCTCATTTTGATGTCCTCTCCACTTCTGTGGTCTTGGTTTGGTTCCTTCGGGGTCACCGGTATCGGCGAGTCCATGGGGGCTGTCGTTGGACGGACGTGGTGGCGCCCTAAGCAATTATTGTCGTCAGTAGGGGGCTTAGTAGGTGGGGCTTGTTCTGCGTATGTTAGATCAGAACAGGCGCCACTGAACACCACCGAAGCGACTCAGCAGCAGTGCAGTGTCTCCTCCGGTGGGTTGCCGCTTGACGACTTGACATTGACTGCTCTCCTGTAGATTGCCAGTGCCGGGGCTGCAGCAGGGCCGACCGGGCTGTGGCTGTGGACGGGGTGTTGGAATAAGCGGCGGCGTGGGTGCACTGCCTCTGAGGTGGCGCAGAGGTTGGGACAGCAAAAACCAAAAAAAAAAAAAAAAAAAAAAAAAAGAAAAAAAGAAAGAAAAAGAAAATGTTATCCAGATGCTTTGAAAATGTGCATTGAGAGGCTTTGAAAAATGGATTGAAAAAAATCATGATGTTTTGGAATTACAGTGAGCTACAGTGCTGTTGCCATTCCTTGCTAATCTGGGTCTTCTCTCTCTCTCTTTCTTGTCTTTGTTTTCAAAAGGCAAACCGAGAAGCTCTCCTCAACCTCCTCCAGAAGTTTGCTTCAAGTGTGAAAGCGCGAGGGTAACACTCCTCACCATGATGCCATAATCCCTCATGAATTCATCTCCACTGTTATGTGTGGGTTGTGTTCATATGAAGAAACTTGAAGGAAAATCAGGTTTCGATGGGATTTTCCCCCTCTTGAATCTTTGCTCTTCGTGTACATGAAATTTTATTTTGTTTGTAAAGTCATGGGGTCTTGAAAGAAAATCAAGTTGTGATTTTTTCCCCCTTCTCTTGAACCTTTGTTTATGTATAAATTGAGTATACTTCATGCGTAAAATCATGAGGTGTTGATATATCTTGTTTGCATATGTGTTGCTTTTTTCTTTATAGTAAGTATAATACAAAATAGAAACTGATTGGTACACACTCTTAGATGTACAAGCTTGTACACACTCACGAATGTGTAGTGGTAAACAAGCGTAGATTGAATATGATAAAACACACATAGACACAAGCATAGATACAAGACATACACAAGCTGACACACACAACATGCAGTAAACCAGTGCCAACAAGATGGTCAGACTTTCAGAAGTTGTTTCCTGTTTTTGTGTAAATCAACCACGTAAGTGCAGAGATAGACTGTGGTATCTGTGACTTTTACCTAAGTTCTGTAGAAGTCATGCAATATGGACTCTATATCCAGGCTTGATCCAGGACCAGGCTGCAGAGAACAAAAGCAAAACCAATAAACACTGATAATTTGAAACATAAATGAGTACTTACCATGTAAGTCGAAGTTTGTGTAGAATTCCATGATCAGAGATTATAGGAATGGAGGTTCAGTTCAGTTCAGTTCAGTGGTTTATTTAACGTCTGTTCACCATTGATGATATTAAACGAAAAATAATTTAAAACGTCATCTCTAACTAACAAAGCTTAACCTCAAAGATAAAAAAATTAACAACAATAACTTTCTAAATAAGTGGTAAAAATAAACACGCATCAAAGCAACTTGGCAATTGTAGGTCGTGCGATAATAGTAGCAATGTTAATGATAGAAGGGCCGGACAATATTTGACTGATACCTTGAACGTTGATATCAATAGAATTTTCTTTATACATTGTAATTAAGACAGAATATTCTGTCAATAAATGATGCACTGAAATAGGATTACCACAAGTACAAAAAACATGGCAAGAATATTTTGTGTTCCATGCATTTAACTTGAGTTTTGTTACTATCTTGGAAATGTGACGAGGATAAGTATTTATATATTTGAGATTTTCTCCACAATTTCTGTTATAAACACATTTTCTAACTTTAGCAACATTTCTGACGAAGATGTTTTCAGTGAAGGTAATAAATTACAATCGAGGCAATGTTTAGCTCCAGTTTTAGCAAGTATATCTGCTGCTTCATTCCATTCAATCCACTATGAGAGGGAACCCAGCAAAAGTCAATATATATTCCATGAATCCTTAAACAGTGTATGAGGTGATGAATATAAAAAAAAATAAATCTTTCCAAGCCTTACCATCCCAATGTTCCAGAGACTGCAAGACACATTTTGAATCATCACATATGAGAACGTTATGAAAAGGCATGCGAGCATCATAAATGTAGCTCAAAGCCATCAATATTGCATACAATTCTGCTGTAAATATGGAAAACCCTTTGCCAAGATGATAATTCTTTTTCACATTTAAGCTAGGAATGATAAAACCAGAACCACTTCCAATGTTCTCTAGGACTGAGCCATCAGTGTAAATTTTCAGGTGATTGCTATAAACATTGTCAAGATGAACTCTGACCTCACTAACCAAGAGATTAACGTTTTCAGTTTTAGAAATTGTGTAATTACAATAAAAATTTCCACACAAATGCTCCCAAGGGGGAATCTTAGGCGTGATGGGATCTTCAGAAACTGTTGATAAATCAATGTTACAATCAGACATAAGCTTATACTTGTAATTTCTAATTGGTTGTAAATATAAAATATTTCTAGCTCGTTTGGGATAATCTTTGTTCGAATCCATCAATAGATCTGCTGTAACTGAGTTCTTAACTGACAGATTTCTCATCACATATTTTGATACGTCTAAGAGCCGTTGCTCTCGAAAAGGTAAAACCTCTGTAGCCTGATAACTTTTGATAGCATTTGCATGAACTGGTACACCTAAAGCCAGTTTCACTGCTTTGCTATCCAAACTTTGTAGCTTTTTTAACAGATATTTTGGAGCAGAATAATATACTTCTTGGCCATACTTTAATTTGGATCGAACTAAAGAAGTAGACAAATGCAATAAAGTTTTCGTGTCTTGCCCCCTAGGCTGATAGTTGATTATTTTTTAAAAGTTGAATCTTTTTCTTGCCTTGGTACATAAATGTTCTATATGCTTTTTCAAACTAAGTTTCGTTGTCAAAAAGACTCCTAAAAATTCAACACAGTTTTGATATTTCAAGATATTATCCTCTAATTTCAAAATAGGGTAATATGGAAGGATTTTCACCATTATTAAATGGCAGCAAAACATGTTTTTTTCACCTGACAATTTTTAAACCATTTTCTTTTCTATAATTTGATAAATTGTTTAGTTCCTGTTGATAAAATATCTGCACATGACTGATAATCCTCTTATTCGAACTTTTTTTTTCTTAAACTGGTGTTTATCCATACAGCAATATCATCAGCGTATTGAACCACATGTGTGTTCTTAGACAAAGCTTTTGGACGATCATAAACAAAAATGGAGAATAAAATTGGAGCAATGATTGAACCTTGTGGAATCCCCATATCTACACTTCTGAAAGATGAGTGGGTATTGCCAATTTTTATACACATATGTCTATTCTTCAAGAAGGCTTTAATATATCCATACAATTTGCCACAAATTCCAATCTCCTTTAATTTGAACAATAATCTGGCATGCCAAACACTGTCATATGCCTTTTTAAACGTCAAAAAAATGTAGCTAGTGTTAGGAATGGAGGGATATATGAGATGCGCATGCGTGGGATAGCCATACTGTAAAGTAACAGAGCAATTACTGAGTTTATTGGTCTGTAATTTGTTGAACCAGAAGACAAAGTGACTGAAATAGTGATTCTGTCTTAGTATTTCTTAGCTGCCTTCACTTCTTCTACTATATGAAGGAACAGACTGGGAGGGTAGTAGTGGGGTGTGTAAGGAATCCCTTGAAAACTAGGGAGCTGTCTTGCTTCTGTAATGGCTGCATTTTGGACGAGCCAGAAGACTGCGCAAACAAGATGTTTGTTGACACCTGGAAAGTGGTAAACTGGGCGGCATCAAACCTGCATCTATTCAGAATGCATCAGTACCAGATGTCCTACTCCGCCTCCGGTATTTTTCATCTTTGCTGGAGAAGATGACCCAGTGCATCACATTCCAGCAGTTGGAAAAAGTGGTTAGCGAAAGCAAAATCTCCATGTACAGTCTTCCTGAGTCTTGGCCGAAGACAGTCCTTGATGTTGCAGAAGGGAGGATCGATGCAATGGCACTGACCATGCGTCCAGACACAGTGCCACCTCATTTGTATCCCCCTTCAACCACTGCTGATGGCAGATGTCTCCAAAACTGCATCAGCATGCCAGTGTTTGGAGATAAAAACACCAAAAAGAAATCAGATACAGGATTGTTGCAGAACTGCTGCAAAACCGTGAAATCGACACTGAGGGGTGTGGTATGGGGGGCCTGCATGTTGCTGCCAGAGTGGCAACCCTCTCACCGAAATTCACCCTGGATTGTGAAACACCCGCAGTTCAGCACACTCATGCAGCACTGAAGGCAGAAATCATGCTGATCAAACGTCCAGGTGAGGGCCTGTGGCAGCTTGCTGCAGTTTCAAACATACTTGCCATACCAGTGGATTCCTTTTATCCCAAACAAAGCTGGCGTGAGTATCAAGAGTTGAACAGAACACTTTTACCTCAGCACAAAGAAAGAGATGGCCCTCTTCATATCGTGTGGAGTACCAATCATACTGACATGACTTCAGATCACTGGACGGCCAACCACTTTGTTCCTTTGGTTCCACTGGTTGATCCTGAAGCATCTGTGTCTGTCGAGATCACTGTGGATCCTTCTATCACACCACCAGTTGTGAATCTTCAACAGAATAGCATGTTGAACCCACAGTGATCTCTGCAGAATGGAATGGGAGGGACAAGACTATGTTGCTCAGGTGCTGGAAAGTGGACAGGGAGGAAGAGATGGTCAAGCCCAGTTTCATGGAGCCTCCAAAGGGATACTACGTCTGGACCTTGCAAGAGGATCTTTGTTAGGAACATGTCCGTGTTTTGAAGAAAAAGGTGGAGATGGAGATCAATGGTCTGGTGAGCAATCAGAGGATGCAGTTTTTTTAAATTAAAAAGTAGACCAAAGTCTGACCTTGATGTCTAATAGGGACATAAAATGAGCTTTTGTTTTGGCATGTGACTGTATTTTGCTCACTCCTGAAATTAACATTGTGCAGGATTTCCAGTGATGTGATCGTTGGTTTACCAATGAATATTGACATAAATGTTATGAGATGTTCAGTATGCAAATTTAAGTGCTCCATGAATAATATTAAATATTTAATATTAAAGTCTGTTATGATGATGTTTTCAAATGACACTAGGTCTTTGTCAGCAGCTAGTCACAGTTAATGCTTATTTTGTTTGGGACAGTGAACAAAATCAAATGTCTACAAGAATCGTTTTGATCCTACTTTTTTACCATAACAGTATTATGGCTCGATTTTTCTTGTTTCTGATGTGTTACAAATAGTTCTCATTTTTTTGTCATAAAGATGAACCTTGTCTCAGACTGCTTGATACTAAAATTTGCGGCATGACAATTTGACGTAATGTTTGCTTCTTTATTTGTCTTTGTACATTCAGATGAATAAATAGAACAACTAACAAAAACACCAAACAAAAAAAAATTGCCACATGTTTTCTTGTGATATCACTTTGTCAACCAGTGACCTGTTTTAAAGCATTTTGAAAATATAATTATTTGTTATCAAGTATCAAAATGACATTTGATTTCAATGTTGCAACATTCTCTTTTCCGTTTTTTTCTGTCTGCCATGCACAGTCTTCACGTAAAACTCACCTCTTCCATGACTGACAATTAGGCCTGTGTGCATGCGCATAGAGCTTTAAGGTTATGCACTCTGTAAATCTTCTTTTCATCATCATCACCATCATCATGATCACCCTTTCGTTTGTGTGGTTATAGCACATGGGTGCATGCATGCATTTATGCTTGTTTTCTGTTCACATCTTGTAATTTGTTGTTGTTTAACCGTAAAATGTATATATGACTTGTAAGCGCTCTGAGCTTATCAGAGAGAGTGGGCGCCCTAAATGTACATATTATTTATCAGTAGTAGTAGTAGTAGTAGTAGTAGTAGTAGTAGTAGTTGTAATAGTGTAATAGTGGTAGTAGTATGATTATGATTATGATTATGATTATGATGATGATGATGATGATGATGGTGATGATGATTATTACTATTATTATTATTATATTATTATTATTATTTCATCATCATTATTGTTACTGTCAAACTGTTTCTATTCATTTTGATCACAAATAATCTGTAATTCCTGTCAGCACATTAACAGTTTGTTGAGCATGTCCAACAGTGAAGCCATAACAACTCTCAGATGGATTCTGTTTAAGGTGTCTACATGATCATTGTGACTTATTTAGCTTGCTTTATGGGCCTTTATGTGTAAAATATAACAATAACAATAGAACTGTACTCAAAGGGAAAAATATGTCCATTTTTTTAATGACTGATTGTTATTTTTGCATCGTTGGGAAAGACTGGGGTATGTCCAGTGCAACATCATAACAACTGTCAGACAAAAATGCCATATCACCGTAACAAGGCTAATGTGGGTCCTATATTTGGTATCATAACATGAAATGCACCCTCAACGACACAGGAAATCGTCAGAGGATGCAGTTACTGTCTTTTTTTCCAAATGAGCAATAAAGAACAAATCCATATGTCTGATGGTTGTTATGTTGGACATACCATCTCATGTGAAACTTGATCTTAAACTGCACAGATGCCATTTCTTTTGGAATGAAATTTAACTGTAACATTCACTCTTACTTCCACTGACACAATTATGCTGTACGCTTAAATAGGAATATTGATAAAGTTGAAAGTCCAGCATAACAACCGTCGGATGCTTGTTATGATGATGCCTTATCACATTACTAGCAGAACATCGGAGGATGGGTTATCTTTGTATGCATATTTTCATGACCCTTAAACATCAGTCTTCCTTTGGACAAAAAAATTGCTGTTAATAAAAGCTTTGAAATATCCACTTTTGGTTGGCTTTTTTTGTACGATCTTTCATCACTATATATATATATATATATATATATATATATATATGTGTGTGTGTGTGTGTGTGTGTGTGTGAGACAAAAATGCCATATCATCGTAACAAGGCTAATGTATATATATATATATATATATATATATATATATATATATATATATATATATATATATATATATATATATATATATATATATATCTTGGAGAAAACAGTCTGTAAACAGCACCACTTTTGAACAAGAAAACAAAAAATAAACACTTTCTTTCACAAGCACCGCATTGAAGAAAACAAAAGACAAAGAAGAAACAAATGCATGTTTGGACCCTGAATCATCAACTGGTTTCATATAGCGTCTCTGTGGGCACACAACTGTCCCTTCTACAACACAAGACCATGGGAAACATTTGCCTGTGGAATATCTGAGAAGAGAAGTCTGACTGGACTGTTCCTCCGTTGGTTTTTCCTCAACTGATCTGTTATAGAACCTATGAAAAGAAGAGGCATTGGTCCACCCTGCTGACTTCAAAATATCATCCAGAGTTATACCACTGGTTAATACTGCAGAGGAAGCTGCTCCCCTCAAGCTATGAGGTGTAACACTCTGGATTCCAGCATCCACCAGTACTTCTTTCAACCACCTGACACTGCATCTTTACTGGCAGGCCCGTGTGGGCGTGCATAACAAAACAACAACTGGTCAGCACTCTCTTAGTTTATCTGTCCCGTTTTATGTATTCTTTTAAACACTGTGCCACCACACTTGCTCGTCCTCCTAAAAATTGGACAATTCCAACGCTTTTTGGTGATGCCCTGGTCGTGTATGTTTCAGTTTATTGACTAGTGAAATAGTATACCCCTTGCTATGAAAGTGAACACAGCCACGCTTTAACACAGATATACAGTTTGTAGCCTTTGAGTTGAAGAAAGCAACAGTAGGGCACACAATGTCTTAGATAGCTATTTGAGAGAAAGACTGGCGTTATATTTCAGGCCCTATGGCTGAAACAACTGGTCAGCACTCTCTTTTATCTGTCCGTTTTAAACTATTCTTTTAAAATAAGACTGCTACATCCCATGTATGGTGTGTACTCAGGCAAATAGTGTTCTGAGCTCAAACGAATTCCATTCATAAACAACTAACCACATGTTAGATGTGAGAGAGACTGGCCATATTTCAGAGTGACTTCAGATGTGACTCAGGCAAAGGTGTTCTGAGCTAATTCCATTCATAAACCCAGGCAGTGTTGATCGCACTCCAGGCAGTGTTGATCGCACTATAGCCCAGTCTATCATCGTATAAACCAGTAGGAAACTCTAAAAGAGATCCCACAGCTGGACTAAAGGCATCCAGATCCCGTGTAGCGCAGAACCGATTCCATGTCGTGAGGTAGGTCGAGTACTGTTTTGTTGTGGACGGTCGCCATGATGCACAGACGATATTGCAAGCATTCTCAGGAATTCCTTGGGCTCTGACCAATTCCCGGATAAGGTGACCGCCAATAGCTGAAGACTGTTGTGAAGGGGTGAGCAGTGTCGGTGTGCAGTCGGAGAGTTCTCTTCCTTCGTGATAAGAGGACTGGTCTTTGCGTCATTAACTGTAGCATCTGAGGACACCACACAGCTGTTGGCCAGTATGGTACAATGAAGATCCCCTCGGCATGATCCTGCTCCAGCTTTGCTACGGTCTTCTGGATCACACTGAAAGGTGGAAAAGCATATACTTGTTTTCCACCTGCTCCTATTGACTGTGAATGCATCAATTGCCACAGATTCTGGGTCTGGTCCCCATGAAACAAAGGGCTTCTTCTGACGGTTTAATCTTCTTGTAAACAAATCTACCTCTGGGTATGCATTTTTTTGAAAATTGGAGTCTAACGTTCATTCAGTTCTCTCTTGAAACTTACGAGAACATTTATCTGGTTCAACACTGACAACCACCTCTCATCACAGGTGTCACACTGACAGAAAACCATCTGTCATCACAGGTGTCACACTGACAGAAAACCATCTGTCATCACAGGTGTCACACTGACAGAAAACCATCTGTCATCACAGGTTATCCTAAGACTAGCCTATAGGGTTTTTTTTTTTTTAGATTATCCCGTAGGGCACTGTTGAGGCTATTCAATACTATCCTATAGGGTTCTGTTGAGGTTATCCAATTCTATTCTATAGAGTACTTTTGAGGTTACCCAAGACTCTGGTATAGAGTTCTGTTGATGTTATACAATACTATCCTATAGAGTACTTTTGAGGTTACCCAAAACTATCATATAAGGTTATCCAATACTCTCCTTATAGGACTTGCAAGGTTACCCAAGGCTACTGAATAGGGTACATTTGAGGTTATCCAAGGCTATGGTATTGAGTTCTGTTAGGTTATCCAAGACTATCGTATAGTGTACAGCAGAGACTGGATGTTTCATAGGCAGGTCAAAAGAAGTCCTTGATGGACAACCTAAAGAGTAGGGATGGGTGCAATACCTCTGCTCTGATACGCACGACTGACTGCCAAGGGAGATCCAGACTTTCATGGTGCCTTTCACAGCAGTCCGTGATCTGTTATCATGACAACATAAACATTTTGTGAAAAATGACATTAACAAGATCAAATATCAGGTTATTAGGAAATCATCATCTGCATCATGTGAACTGTGGAAATGTCAAGACACACAGGGCTTCTCTGAAAAAGAAAGATGATCGGTGTTGTTCCACTCGTCATGTTTGTTGCGTGTGGCAAAAATTTGTTCGCGTCAATTCACTTTTTTTTTTTTTTTTTTTTTTTTGGCATTGAGAAGAATCAATTATGTTTGAAAAAGTTAGTTTGTGACCACTACAGCGACATACCATTACACCACAGTGCCATTCCACTGCATCAACACCCCACTGCAGCGACATACATTACACCACGGTGCCATTTCACTGCATCAACACCCCACTGCAGCGACATACCATTACACCACGGTGCCATTACAATACATCAACACCCCACTGCAGCGACATACCATTACACCACGGTGCCATTCCACTGCATCAACACCCCACTGCAGCGACATACCATTACACCACGGTGCCATTTCACTATATATCACACCCCGCTGCAGCGACATACCAATACCACAACGTCCTTCTACAATGACATCCCTGTAGCAGCATCCCTCTAAAGTGGCATCCCACCGCAGTAACATCCCACTACAGCAAGATCCCACTGCAGCAACATCCCACTACAGCAACATCCCACTACAGCAGCATCCTACTGTAACAACATCCCACTGCAGCAACATCCCACTACAGCAACATCCCACTACAGCAACATCCTACTGTAACAACATCCCACTACAGCAACATCCCACTACAGCAACATCCTACTGTAACATCCTACTGCAACAACATCCGACTGCAACAACATCCTACTGCAACAACATCCCACTGCAGCAACATTCCACTACAGCAACATCCTACTGCAACAACATCCCACTGCAGCAACATGCCACAACAGCAACATTCCACTACAGCAACATCCTACTGCAACAACATCCCACTGCAGCAACATGCCACAACAGCAACATTCCACTACAGCAACATCCTACTGCAACAACATCCCACTGCAGCAACATGCCACAACAGCAACATTCCACTACAGCAACATCTACTGCAACAACATCCCACTGCAGCAACATGCCACAACAGCAACATTCCACTACAGCAACATCCTACTGCAACAACATCCCACTGCAGCAGCAACATGCCACAACAGCAACATCCCACTACAGCGTCATCCTACTGCAACAATATTCCACAACCTCGATATCACTAGAGCTACATCCCACTACAGCAACATCCTACTGCAACAACATCCCACTGCAGCAACATGCCACTGCAACAATATTCCACAACGTCGATATCAATACAGCAACATCCCACTACAGCAACATCCCACTACAGCAACATCCCACTACAGCAACTTTCCACCACAGCGACACATATTTCCCCCACTCACACGGACATTGAGCGAGCAAATGATCTGTTCATAGAAGAAACAGGTTTGTCGCTACAGTGGTTTATCACTGTAGTCATATGTGGCTGAAGTGACATATTGCTGTAGTGGCACAGCGCGGTAGTGATACGTCACTGTAGTGGTACATTACTGTAAGGGTGTATTGCTGTAGTGGTACGTCGCTGTAGTGGTTCATTGCTGTGGTGGTTCATTGCTGTACTTGTATATTGCTGTAGTGATTCATTGCTCTATGGTATATTACAGTAATAGTATGTTGCTATATTGGTATGTTGCTGTAATGGTATATCACTGTAGTGGTACGCCGGTGTTGTGGTATATTGCTGTAATGGTATGTCGCTGTAGTTGAACATCGCTGTAAGTGGGTATCACTTAACTAAAGGTTCACTAATGGATATAGTCAGCTTGGGCAAATTTTTTACACCCCCTCCCCTATCTCTACCCCCCCCCCCCCCCCCCCCTCACTTACACACACACACACACACACACACACACACACACACACACACACACACACACCTATCCTCGCCCCTCTGCATTTCGTATTCAAGGTCTGACCAGCGCGTTGAGCTAATGCCTCCTCTTTGACAACCCAGCACTTGAAATTGAAACTGCATTTCCTCACATACTTTTTTTTTTGTGTGTGTTTTTTTTTTTTGAAAGGTCAACTGGATTGAGAAAGACAAAGATGATGCTGTAGTGCATCGTTTTGGTCTGAGACTACATGACAGAGCTGTACTCGACTCTTGCTTTTAAGAGAATCTATTTCCCTGAAGAAACTGAAATCGAAACGAAAACACAGTAGGCCTATCAGTACATACAGTTTCTGTATTGCAGGTTGTGATTGGTTGATATTTGCGTCAAGAGCAATCTCCTCTTTCTGAAGAACACTTTTTGCTATAGCCGGAAGTATACGTTGTGTGTACCAAAATAATGATCTTATGAAGAGAATCTCGCTCTGAGTCAGGACTGTGTTCTTTCATCTGATGTGTGATTAGCGGGTTTGGGGGTGAGGTAAGTTGATTTGGAGGTGTTATTGGCCATTGAGTGCTTTGTGTACGCTTCTTAAGCAAGCAGCTTTCATTCAAAACGTGCCGTCAAGTAACTTGAATGTAGACCTGACACTGAAGTAGTGTGGCGGGTCTTGGAATTAAAACAAGTCTTTCGTTCAGCCACACTGAAATTTAACACCAGTCGAAGTCTGATGAAATTACTTTTCTAGATTTGAAAGGTATAGATTACCTTCAGTTCAAGGTGTGTTTATACTCGGTCATGAGACAGGACAACTTATTAGAGAGTATAGTTACTTCGATTTGTATTTGTTTATTTTTACAAGGGTAATCTTCAACTTTAGAATACTAAACTCGGGTTCAAAATGGCTTGCAGGTGGTTGCTCTGGCTGTGATCGGCTGAGCTTACTGTGTATTTGTCACAGTTTCATGGGAAAGTAGTGGTCGTACAGCTTAGCTGAGGGTTCCATTCAACTTAGCGCATCGACGTGAGCCTAAGACACCATTTGTTTTTCGTCTAAACAGCCCCCCTGAGTTTAGTATTCTAAAGTTGAAGATTACCTTACAAGATATAATGACTTACTTCTTACTGTACACCCCTCCTGTGTGTGTATGCATGTGTCTCCCAGCAAACACAGTTTTATGATCATACAGCTTTAACGTACAGACGTCACATCTTTGAATTCCAATAATGTTGCAGAACTTGAAATGGAAGAAGATCTAGGCTTGTGCCCCCCCCCCCCCCCCCCCCCCCCCCCCCCCCCCCCCACACACACACACACACACACATGGATGCATGCACGCACGCTCACACACACACACACACACACACACACACACACACACACACACACACACACACACACACACACACACACACACACACACACACACACACACACACACATGTATGCACATTGTGTACACACAGTCATACAAACCACTTACACATATACATGTACATGTATAGAGATATATGTACATAAACACATAAATGCACACACATGTGTGCACATATGCGGGCGCGCGCACACACACACACACACACACACACACAGTGACACACACCACACACACACACACACACACACACACACACACACACACACACACACACACACACATTCCATTTTTATCTAAAAATATTATTTAATGAGTGAATTCAACATGCAGACTGCATCATACTGTTCACAATATTGGTGAAAAACTTGCATATTTGTTCTGGTCAGTTTTTGACACTTTTTTTTCTCTACTCTTCCTTGCAGTTAAAGAAAATAAGTGTATGTCCAGTAATAGTCCTTTGTTATGTAAACCTGTCTTCCACCATCAGAGACAGGGTGCAACAGTGTGTGCTCAGCATAGTGAGAGAGAGAGAAAAATCATCACAATGGCGGCGAGTCTGGCAGGAATGGCATTCATCCCTTACTATACACATCTTATGGAGATCCTGGACACAGATGAAGAGCTAAGAAATACTGCCAGAGGTTAGTTGATCACTGTTGTGTCTGTATATTACATGTTTTTTTGTGCTGTGACAGAATACATTTGATTGTTAACATAAGTAATTAAGTTATATTGATGACTACTGGATTCTCCATGCTGTGCATTCAGAATGAGTTTGTTGATTATTAACATAAGTTATATTGATGACTGCTGGATTCTCCATGCTGTGCATTCAGAATGAGTTTGTTGATTACTGACATAAGTTATGTTGATGAATACTGGATTCTCCATGCTGTGCATTTAGAATGAATTTGTTGGTTACTAACATAAGTTATGTTGATAAATACTGGATTCTCCATGCTTTTCATTTAGAATGAGGTGGTTGATTATTAACATAAGTTATGTTGATGAACACTGGGTTTTCCATTCTGTGCATTTAGAATGAGTTGGCTGATTATTAACAAAAGTTATGTTGATAAATACTGGGTTCTCCATGCTGTGCATTTAGAATGAATTGGAAAACAATTCAAATGCATTGATGTACTGCATCGTCAAAGAGAAGGCAGCAAACTAAGCGCTGTCCCCATGGTGTGTTTGACAATGTATGAGAACATATTGTTCCTTTTGGAAGATCATTTTCTAATTTTGGTGTTGAGGAACTGCTATTGCTGTGGAGAGGGTAGATTGTAAACATTATTCGCTGTTAGTCTTACTGCTTTCTCTGTGTCTTTTTTCATGTAAGGTGATCATCTGGCATGTTACACCTCTGTTGTTCAGGAATTTTCAAGCAGGTGGCATGGGCAGCAGGAGGCACAGCTATAGGTGGTGTCTTTGGGGGGCCTGTGGGCGCAATGGTGGGAGGAATGGCAGGTGAGTATTTCAGTAGGAAAAAATACAGGGCTCCCCATTCATGTATAAATGTGCTCATTTCATGCATTATGTGTTGAAAATACTCTGCACGTATCAGACTGCATGTTTTTCTCTATGCATTAACAGTCACTTGTGAAGGTGTTCACCGTCTATCTTCACCAAAGCTTGTGTGAATGATTGTTCATGAAAGGAGGCATTAGAAGTTTGAAAGTTGCTTGTGTTTCTTTCTTTGCTACCAGACTTCACATATTACATGATTTACAATGAATATCTCTCTAGCAGATGACTCACTGTAGATATACTGTCTGTGTTTTGCAAAACAAAAGAACTTGTTGACGGATGTATTTGATTGGACCTTTATGCATTTGTCAGAGCTCACGCCCAGTGAGAGTTCATTCAAACAGCATTTCATGCTTTGTCAGAACTGGTGGCGTGTTCTCTTAACTCATGGTTCTGACTCTGCACCACGAGTAGAAAGCGAAAGTAAAATAAAGGAATCAGATTCTTCAACAGAGAAAGAGTCTCTCTCTCTCTCTCTCTCTCTCTCTCTCTCTCTCTCTCTCTCTCTCTCTCTCTCTCTCTCTCCATGTTTCTGTCTCTGTCCCCCCCCCCCTCTCTCTCTCTCTCTCTGACTCTCTCTCTCTCTCTCTGTCTCACTCTCTGTCCTCTGTTTTTTCTGTCTGTGTGTTTAGTCTGTCTGTCTGTATCTCTCTCTCTGACTGTCTGTCTGTCTGTCTGTCTGTCTCTCTCTCTCTCTCTCTCTCTCTCTCTCTCTCTCTCTCTCTCCCTCCCTCCCTCCCTCCCTCCCTCCCTCCCCCCTCCCTCTGTATGCGCGAGTATGTGCATTTGAGAAAAGAGGATGGAGAAAGCTGGACATGCACTTGGAAATCTACTTCCAGCTCAGTTTAAAGGTCGACCTGAAATTCAAAAGGAAAATCAAATCAAATCTGGTATCCGTCGAAAAGCAGAGTTGAGGGCACAAATACTATGTAGAATGTCTGAGAAAGAGCAATAGCACTTACAACAACATTGAATTGGAACTCTGGAACAATAATGGAATATTGCAGGGCATCATATTGTGTCAGTGGACTGCTGTTTCTGATCCATACATGTTGTGCTGTAATACACTGTAGCTCATGTTGGCAAAGCCTTTAGGTACTGGCAGTGCTATCAAATCACATGAGTTTGGATCAGTGTACAAAACTTAAAGAAATAGAGTAGACGAAAACATTTGATCAGGAGATAAAGTTTATACAAAGATTTATTCAAGCCTGATTATTCAAACAGTATTTGGTAACATGCAGTAATGTTTGTCAAAGAGCTAAACACAACCACAGACAAATAAGCTGCATATAAGCTAAGAAAAGCCAAACCGTTATTTTCTTTTCAAAAAACAAAACATATAAAACAAAACAAAAAAAACCTGGAATCTCTTTAATGAGAGTAAGTACATGTTTTTCTTCATCAAGTGAAGATATATTCTTTCAGATACCTTAAACTTTCTGTATTCATCATTAAAAACTGACAGCAAACAAGAGGTTGACAATGTTCTCGGAAAAGGGCATACAAAACATGGAATAAACTGCTACTTTCACAGTATAAGGGAAGCAACTGCTGTGAGAGTGAATGAGCATTAATGTACAACAGCATGATTTCCCATTCGATCAGTTAGTGCATGGAAGCCAGGAACTTGGCTTACCAATGATGCATGGCACCACTCAGACCAGGAAATAAAAAATGCCTGATCATACATATTACATTCTTCCAGCACAGCTCCATGGAATTAGTGGTCAGTACAGTGCTTGCTGCAGGATGTTGGTAAACACTGAAGATATATTGCATATGCAGCAGCAGGTACTGTTTATATGGACATGCCACAGTCAGACCCATTGCCAAGAGAAGAAATGAGTTTCAAGATCAGATTTGAAATAGGTGAAATAGGGCTAGAAATTCTAAGGTAATTTTTAGTTGTCCTGGAGACAAGGAGTTGTAAAGATCTACTTGTCCCCACTCCCCCCCCACCCACCCTCCCCCATATTTCTGCTGACCCTTCCTAAGTAAGAAGACGATTGAAAAACAACAACAACAACAACAAACAAACAAACAACAACAATCAGTGGGCGATTGCATCTCTTAAGAGATCCAAGTAAAGGTTATTCTGCACAATTCTTAGCCGCTGACAATGCTTGGGTTATTGAACAGCAGAGCTGAACACTCAGACTGTTCCATATCTTTTGATCTCCCTTGCATCTTTAATGGATCCTCAAGCATATTGGCTCAAAGATTGTCCCCTACATTTTATGCTGTTCGCATAATGTTTTTAGTTTTTCAGCAACTTTTTTCCTCTCCACACTTACGTTTTGTTTCATTTACTACCCTTCACTGGCTGCTTTGGGGTGCTGTAGGATTCTTCCTTTGAATCCTTGGTGGTGAGAACACCACAGAAATACAGACTATGGTGTGTCTCTATTTGACGCCAAGAGCACGGACACAGTCAGCTGTGTCTCCCTGATGAGTCTGATGAGTCTGATCCAGTAGACAAAAGTCCTAGGAGCAGGCAATACCCAAAAATTTGTCTTCAGGAGAGAAGTCCTAGGAGCAGGCAATACCCAAAAATTTGTCTTCAGGAGAGATTATGATGGTTCCCACTGGCAGTTACTGAGGTTGTTGTATGTATAATACATTTTCCCATTTTCTTCATCTTTTGCCCCTACCCCCTGTTTTTTTTTTTTGTTTTTTGTTTTTAAATTTCAAATCTTTGCCAGTCATTACTATAATGATGGAAGAGTGATTAACCTACACTTGTTTTTCTGCACTACTTAATTATCAACAACAAAAAACTATGGCAGTTAGTGACAAATCAACAAACATACTTCAGTGATGGTATATTTTGTTCTCATGTGATAAAAGCCTAACAGAGAGCAATAGAATTAATGCAATTTATTTGGTAACCAGATGATCTCTTACCATTGTTTTTAAAAATGTTGCAGGAAAGAAATGGAATAGAATTGTCTTAATTCCACCATTACATATTCTTGGTTTGAACTAAAATTATAAAATCTGTCTTGCTGTCTGTCTCTTTTCTCTATCTCTCTCTCTCTTCATCACACACATACACACAGGTTCAAAAATAAATCCACTCCTATCTACACATATTTTGAATGAAGGTAAAGGGAGTAGACCAATTATTTCCATGTTGACCAGGCACAAGTCCTGCATGCTGCCAACACATTTCCTACATGCTTTGTTCCATTGAGAAGATGCACTCCTAGGTTTCCATTCTGAGAAAAACCAGAGGGGAGCATAGGTAAAGAGAGTTGATTGGGGGGGTGGGGGGGGGGGGGGGGGGTGAAAGTGAAAACGGGAAGCAGGATCAGTCTTCATGGAAGCTTTCTTCCCTGCCATCCTTTCACCAACACAATCAAACACTGGTTGCCTGACTGACAAGTGAAAAAACGATTTCCACTTCCCTGCTAGAAGGTTTAATCATCACAATCAGACAGCTGGGTATTCTGAGTCCAGTGAGGGAGTCAGAGATTGTGAGGGAGTTCCACATCACTGGGGCTTTATAAAGAAAAAAAAAGTCCTTATCTGTAAGCCTTTGTTATGGTTGAAGTATGATTTTATGAATTTTGGTGTTAATTGCTATATCAGTAATCAGATCCTTAAACAATACATTTTACACCTGAATTTTGGTGTTAATTGCTTTATCAGTAATCAAATCCTTAAACAATACATTTTACATCTGAACTTTGTGACAGGGTCTATGCTGGGCTACCGATTCAGCAGCGACTATGATTCCCTTGTTGCTGTGATACGGAACCTGACCGACGATCAAAAACAGCAGATTGCGCACAAAGTTCAGGAACTGGTGGGAAGTACGTCCATAGAAGCCCTCACCCACTTCATTGGAGCTCAGGTAACCTCTCAGTGCTGGCTGCTGATTCTAAGGGGAGTGAACCTCTCTACAGCCACCTGGAAAGTGTCATAGAACTGGGGTCTCTGTAGAGAGCGGTGTGCACAGTGAGGTAGGCTACTGTATGGCGTAAACACTAACATGTGTGCTAACCAGCATACAGACACATGGCGTCATGAAGAGAGAGAAAGTAACAACATCAAAATAAAGAGAGAGGAGACTTTGTTCCCCAGACAATATTTGTCAGTAAAACTGGTCGTTTTAACTTTGTTTATTGTTCACTTATTTAGTCATCTAGTTGTACTCTGTGTAATCTGTGTGTCTTTCGGCGTAGCAACTATAGCAGGACCGGACTGGTCAGCAAGCACTGACTCCACCCTGATGAAGCAGACACTGAAACCAGTCGTTGAGGACAAGCTGGTCCATCAGATGGAATACCAGCTTGCTGTCAGAACTGCTGCGAACCGCACCAGCTTACATGAACATTTTTTTTTTTTTTGTCTCACTCTTTAACTTTTTCTCTCTTACATTGATTTGGTTGAACTCAGTGGTAAAGGCCTTTTTCATAGATGTTGCATTTATACAAAAATGCAAAAGCTAGCACAGATCTAGAATTCGTTTCACTCATCAACCACTTCAGCAGGAGTTTCTCCATACTCCCTAGAGAGAGACAGCAGACACTTTTGCTGAGTTCGTCGTGAGCCATCCATCTGGTTAGAGAGCGATTTAAGTGTCATGGCCTAATGACATTGTAAGGGCCTTTACTTAGATTCAGACCTGAGCACTTTACGATTTTTTTGTATAATCTCACGGAATTCATTACAGCTATACTATTGTACATTTGAAAACTGAATTGTACAAAATTTTGATGACCAAACTCACGAAAATGCGCAAAACATGTAATCCGGACGAGTCCAAGAGTCTGATCCAACTTTCAAAGGTTCCCATGGCGCATGCACACTTCTTGCCTCTGTGAGTGCATATCAACATGACTTCTCGATCAGCTTCAACTCGCACCCATGAAACAGACAATGAAAATTCAGATTCCTTGGTGGAAGCTGTGGTCAAAAAGAAAAAAAAGAAATATGAACAGAAGTACAAACCAGCCTATCATACAATTTTCATGTTCATTACTGTGTCAAAGAAGGGTGACCTAAGAGATACAATCACCCACTGATTGACCAAACAATATGGTGCTGAACAATTAAGTAGTGGGGGAAAACAAGTGCAGGTTAACAATTCTTCCGTCATTAGAGTAATATATATATATATGTAGATTACATCAAGAACTTTTTTCCAGTTATGTCCATCAGTATATAATAAAAAAATGAAGAGGCAGTTATTTACAAGTGTTATAAAAAAAAATTCACATCAATTAATGTTCTTGTTAATTTTCTGAGCAAAGGCTTTTGCCCATCAGAGGACACGGGCAAGAAACATGGATTAGTTTGATGATCATTGATAGTTAATGAAGCTACTTTAATGTCTTTCATGAAAATACATCTCATACAATAATATATTATTATTATAATAATGTCTTGAATGCGCTCAGTATTGTTTCCTACACAGCTACTTTGTGAGCATGCAAAAATTTACATATTTTACACACAATTGTATACACTTTTGACCCAAAACCTACGCATAGAATCTCTGAGGGGTAACCAGGTCTGTAGATAGCTTTCCTCCTACGTGGAAGTTCTTTTTTCTCACAGTAGTGAATCCTTCCCACACTCTGTTAGAATCAGTCTTTGTCTAGAGTGTTCTTTTTTTAATTTTGTGTGCATGCATATTTTTTGTGCTTTGACAAGACCTCCATCATCTCAAAATCTGATGCTTTATTTTATTATGTAATGGACTGACTCTGTTTTCTCTACACATAGGCTTAAAACAGTCACCATTGCTGAGTGCCCCCTTGTCACTTTTGGGCTACAATTTTGGTGAGATCCTTTGTGTTAAAAGTGTTCTTTTTTTTCTTGAGACACTTGGATGTTCTATTGCTGCAGTGATTGCATGGTGACAAGATCACATCTGTGCACATTTGAAGTGTCATACTTGTACTATATCAGTGGTAATTCTTATGCACAAATGTGCATCTCTGATGCATAAACCTCCCATCTGATGCATTGGAATTCAGACCAGTGCATCACAAAAACATTCCAAAATTTACCGTGACACACTGATTTTCTCCTGCACGCATTACAACTCTGAGCAGCGCATCACGCAAAAGGCTTTTGTCTTCACACCACCACAATCGAAGTTAAAAACGTAAATTTACTCGATGTTCAGAACGTTCTGAATTGCTGAATATTTCCACTTGGGAATTCTTCTGTACTGAAAACCATCAAGCGTCGTCAAAATAGACTAGGCCTATCCAGTCTATGGTTGGACCACAAGACGTGATCCAGCTAAGTGGGAAAAGCATGGAAAACCATAGGAATTTCGGCTTTTCACAATAAAAATCCGACAGTTCAGCTGTGGCTTATGGGTGATAATCCAGCGATGGAACAAAAGTCAGACAATCTATGCAGCATGACCAGTTTGGATAGTTAAAGTGGCTCCGTTCTGGATGTACGAATGTGTTTTGTGCGGAGCAAGAATGGCCAGTCTACAGTTTTGTTGTAGGCTCCACCGGACTTCTGATGATCATTGCATGGCGATTGGAATTTGGTCATACAATAAAATATTTCAACACTGAAGGAAATGGCTTAAATAGTGGAAATTCTGTGATCAGTTCAGTTCAGTTCAGTGGTTTATTTAATGTCTTTTCACCAGATTCAGACCTGCCAACCATTACGCATTTCGCGTAATTTATTACGCCCAAGTGATGAATTTTACGCCCTTACGCATTTAGCCAAAAAATTACGCATTGAAAGTTTGCAAAAAAAAAAAAAAAAAAAAAAAAAAAAAAAAAAAATCGGACGAAAAAATCGGCTTATGTACAGACACACACGGCGCCGTGCATATAACCAGTAATCTTCAAGAAGTGTTTCCGGTCATGCGCAGTTCGTTTCACCATCTTTACCATTCAGCGAAGTTGGCGTCCTTTTGAAGTTTGAAGTTACGAAAATGTCGAAACGTGGAGCAGAAAGTTCTGGACAAGATGCGAAAAAGAAAAAAAAACTTGGTTAAAAGTCCCGAAAAGAATACTCGGAAAAATTCCCTTGCATACGACCTTTGGCTAAAGGTGTAAATTGTGCAAGGTGTACCACTTGCGAGTCGGACTTCACAATTTCCCATGGTGGATGTAAAGCATCACACTGAGTCACGCAAGCACATCGATTCCTCTAACGTGCCAATTCTTCCAGCATCACAAGTTTTTTTCAGACTGTAGACACCTCAAACGAGGATGAAATGAGGAAAAGGCTAATTCAGGCTGAAGCATTGGTGGCGGGATTTTTTTGTCGAGTACATCATCGCTTTTAGCGCAGCCGACCATGCATCCCAGCTTTTTAAAGAAGCGTTCTTAGATTCGGAGATCGCCAAACAGTTCAAGAGCAGTCGAACTAAGACAACACATATTACCAGCCGCCGTGGCGAAGTGGTTAGCGTCGCGGACTCCCGGCTGGGAGGTCGTGGGTTCGAATCCCATCAGAAGTCATGTGGGTTTTTCTGCCCCGACCGGCTCCTACCCAGAGTTGAGTTGCTGCGGACTCAGTTGGGAAGACTGAGACCATACTGTCGAGTTTCATCCACTAAATGGATGCGTTTCTGAGAGTGTTGCTCAAATTTCCTGACCAACACTGCAGGTGTCTGTATCTCTCGGGCCTGGTTGACGCCGGGATATATTATGAAAGGAAGCGTAGAGTACAGCCCTGTCATGTAGTCTCAGACCGAAATGGAAATCCGTAGCATCATCATAATCATCCTCATTCTCATCGATCAGCATAAAAAAAAGTCTCAAATTCTGTGGCCCTTCATGCCCTGCTCTCATGGTGACCTCAGTTTCGATGTCCTCTCCACGTCTGTGGCCTTGGTTTGGTTCCGTCGGGGTCACCGGTATCGGCGAGTCCATGGGGGCTGTCGTTGGACGGACGTGGTGGCGCCCTCCGGAGGGAGAGCTCACTCACGCCGGCTCCACGACTAAGCAATTATTGTCGTCAGTAGGGGGCTTAGTAGGTGGTGTCCTGCGTATGTTAGATCAGAACAGGCGCCACTGAACACCACTGAAGTGACTCGGCAGCAGTGCAGTGTCTCCTCCGGTGGGTTGCCTCATGACGACTTGACATTGACTGCTCCCTGTGGATTGCCGGTGCCGGGGCCGCGGCGGGGCCGACCGGTCTGCGGCTGTGGACAGGGGCTCGGAATGCGGCGTGGGTGCACTGCCTCTGAGGTGGCGCAGAGGTTGGGACAGCAAAAAAAAAAAAAAAAAAAAGAACACATATTGTGAGGACCCTTGCCATGGGGGACTGCAGAATGGACCGTTTGTGTTGGGGACTGATGGGGGGGGGGGGGGGGCAAATTCTTTTCTTTGGGGTGGTGCGAGACTTACAAAATTGCCACTGAGCTGATAGCCAACTCCACATGCACAGAGTCAGCAACAGGGGAGAACATTTTTGAGGTTGTTTCTGGCGCACTATCCAGCCTTGGTGTGCCATGGCAGAACTGCCTGTCCTTGGTTTGTGATAATACAAATGTGATGACTGGCAAGAACAAAGGTGTCATTGCATATGTTTGCATATGAGTTTCCAGTGTATTCTACATTTTCATAATTTGCAAAGATTTCTTGTGACACTTAAAAGAAAAGGTTGTTTGAAGAAAAGTAAAGTTCACATAAATTGTGCGAACAATTTCATCGCATCGTCGTTTGTTTGAAAAAAGTAAGTGTCGCGCTTGATTACTCGTAGCTCTCTGAAATTACACATTTCTGCCTCACAGAGCTTCAATTCTTACTCATGGTCTTTTAGGGGGTTGGCAGGTCTGCAGATTATATAAGACACTTATTTTTTTCTTTTTCTAAAAGGAAAAAAAGAAGAAAAGAAAACACCTCCACACTTAACTTATCATCTACGTTAGTACTTTCAGACCCACATCTAATATATGCATATTCACATAAATGAAATACCGTAGTGGTAACAAAATTGTTGATCTTTATAATAATTTTGCAACCTGTGACTGCCAAATAACCATGGCAATTTTTCAGCAACATATGAACCATGTAAGACGGTATTGACATTATCAAAGTTAGTCTTTTCAATACCTTTCTCCTGATAGAGTGAGGTCAACACTGAGCATGCAAACAAAAGATATACAGAAATGTTTTCTCTGCAGACACAAGTAATACCATGAGAATATTTGTGTGTTCCAAGTGTTCAGCCTTAATTTATGAATTAATCAATGTGCCTTGGGCACGATGGTAAAGTAGCCATTTTTTGACAAAAATTCTCCTTATGCATATATTTTACCATAATTTGGATTCATTCACAAAAGGATAAATCTAAGGAATGTGTGATAAATTTTCAGGGTTTCTGTTTGCCCCTTCTTTTGCATGAATGTCTGCTATTTCATTCCACTTTATACCACAGTGAGATGGGACCCAACACAAATCAATTCTTATGTGTAGGGTTATGAAACAGTGCAGTAGATGTTTTATTTCAAAAAGCAAATCTTTTCTAGTTTTGCAGTCCCAACACTCTAGTGATTGTAAAACAGATCTGGAATTAAAACAAAGTAAAATTTTATAGAAAAGATTTGGTGTATCATATATGTAAGTCAAAACTTTCAGTATTGCATATAACTCTGAGGTATAGATTGAAAACCCCTTTCCTGACATTTAAAGTTGGTATTAGAAAGCCAGAACCACTGTCAGAGGATTCCATTACCGACCCATCTGTAAACACTTTTGACTGGTTTGGATAGCTGTTTTCTACATGTTCATGAACATCGGTTGTTAAAATATTTACATTATCTTTTTTCTTAAACAAAGTGTTAGTGTAATCAAAAGAAGAATCTAGGTGCTCACAAGGAGGCATTGGAGGTACCGCAGGAAATTCTGGTATAGCAGTAATATCAATATTGAGTGTCAGGTGAAATTTTGTGATGATAATCGAAGAGGACATCCCACAAATCAAGTTTCACTGTTAAAATCCTGATAGTGTAGGTGCTCACATTTACTCGTGTAAGGTGATAACACTTTAAAAACATAGGAACACGAATATGAATAGATAACATTTAGCACTGTCTAGAATATTTTATTAACTTTATTATAAACACCTCTTTTCAAATGTACTTATGTCTCTATCGTAAATACCTCTTTTCTAATGTACTTCTGTCTCTTTCTTTCTCTGTGCAATTATGTGTGTGAGAGCATTTGAGACACTTGTGTGTGTGTGTGTGTGTGTGTGTGTGTGTGTGTGTGTGTGTGTGTGTGTGTTTTACTACATTTTCTAGCAGTTATTAATGGTGACCCTCTAAATATTTTTATGACCCCCTGAAAATTTGGAAGTGAGTTTTTTCGTACAGAGTCTGACCCCCTAATTTTAGGAAATAATTATCACTGTACATAACAAAATTTTCTGTCACAACTATGAACAGATTTCACTTAATGAAACTAGAATATTCACAGAAACTACCATAATTTGAGAGTTGTGTTGATGCATAAAATTCTCACCCTTCACAAGGTCCAGATGGATGTTGCATACATTAAAAAAAATGTTCAATAGTCTCACAAGATCACATGCAGCAGGCTAACAAATATTGCCAAACTGAGTGTCAGGTGGAAGTTAGGAAGAGTATGAATAATTATAGAACTCCTGTTAAGAAACTTATGTTTGTAATCTTTTAACAGTTTAACTAAAAAGAAAAAAAAAATCTGTATTTATTTGACTGTTGCTTGTAGGAATAGGGAGTGGCTGTACTCTTAAGGTCAGAAATAGCATTACAGAGTAGGACAAAAGGATCCATCACATAATGATTGGTGGTTCATGGGGATGGATTCGTAAAGAGGGTCGTAACAGCAGTCATAGTCATTTCTCTTGAAAAACTTAAATAGGGATTTTATCCTAACATCACTTGTGCTATTGTGACTAACAAAATCCAGTGGTAGCTAGCTTTATCTCTGTCTGTCAGCAGCAATAAAAGGAATTATATTGTGGTGATATGGGATGTCTTCAGCAAACAAAAAAGTGTTAAATAGTTTATTTCAAACCAAGTTATGGCAACCTCATTTTTGAACCTGAAAGAGAGTTGTCTCCATTTGCCTTTTGGAGCTGTCCACCAAATGAATTATGGTTTGTTGAAAATGTGTTTTTAGCTCCTTTTACAGTATGAATTGAAATGAAAATGTTACCCAAATGCTTTTAAAATGTGTATTGAGATGCTTTGAAAAATGGATTGAAAAAAATCCTGATGTTTTGGAATTACTGTGAGCTACAGTACTGTCGCCATTCCATGCTAATCTCAGTGTCCCCTCTCTCTTTCTTTGTTTTCAAAGGTACAACGAGAAGCTCTCCTCAACCTCTCCGGACATTTGCTTCAGGTGTGAAAGCAGGAGGGTAACATTCCTCACCATGATGCAGTCATCATCGTGAGTTCATCCTCCTCATACATCACAGACTGGAAGAACATTTTATGACATGATCTGCGTGGTGTGCAGACTGTTATATGTGGGTTTTGTTCATGTGAAGAGCACTGCTGAAGGAAAATCAGGTTTTGATGGGATTGTCCTCCTCTTGAATCTTTGTTTATTGTGTACATGAAGTTTATTTCATATATAATATCATGGGGTCTTGAAAGAAGGTCACGTTGTGATGATGTTTTTTTTCCTTCTCTTGAACCTTGGCTTATGTATATATGCAGTATATTTCATATATATAAATTCATGGGGTCTTGAAAGAAAGTCAAGCTGTGATGGCTTTTTCCTCCTCGTGAATTCTTGTTTATGTATACATTGAGTATATTTCTTACGTGACATCATGAGGTGTTGATATATCTTGTTTGTATATGTATTGCTTTTTTTTTTTTTTACAGTAAGTATAATACAAAATAAAAACTGATTGGCATATTCACCCATAGATACACCAGCTTACACACACTCACAAGTGTACAGCACAAAACAAGATATATGAATTGATTATGATAAGCACACATAGACACACAAGCTTGGCACACATGCATGCAGTAAACCAGTGCCAACAGATGGTCAGACTTTCAGATGTTGTTTCCTGTTTTTGTATAAATCAACCACGTAAACGCAGAGATAGACTGTGGTGTCTGTAACTTTTACCTAAGTTCTGTAGAAGTCATGCAATATGGACGCTATATCCAAGGCTGATCTAGGACCAGGCTGCAGAGAAAAAAAAAAAACTCATAAAACACTGATAATTAGACCCTCACTATCTCACTTCTGATTAATAGATTAGTAGGAATAATTAGGTGTTCGTCAGATATCTCTTTGTTGATGTATACTGAGAGACAGACAGACACTCCTAGTAACAAGTGACTGATATATGACTAGGTATGAAATGATCCTGTCTCAGCAAATTTTTACTGATGTAACTCAAGATAGTCAAAGTACTGATTGGATAACTATTGTTATGTAATGAGAGTTAGGCCCTCACTGGGTAAACTCTTTTCTTTCTGTACACAACTTGAGACAATTAGACAATCACTGGGTAACCTTTTGTTGATATATAATTCAAGATAATCAGACACTCATTAAGTAATTCTTTATTGATATGCAACGAGAAACAATTCGACCCGCGCTGGGAAACCTGTAATTGGTATATAGCAAGAGTTACTTAGATCTCCTGAATAAACCCTGGTCTTACATACATGCAGTGATGCCTATTCTGGCAAAGTAGCCATATTCCTGATCCAAAAACTAAAGAAATCGATGGTTGTTCCCGGGTGTTGCGGTTGTAGATAGTAAGTCACTGGTTTTTTAAAAAAAAGTTAAAGAAAAGAAAAGAACAACACTTGCCCCCCCAAAACAAATGGGACCACCTTTCTTCACTGATGGACAAACCTGATGGCAGTTAGGAAGTTTGACTTGAACTTTGTGTGCATGGCCATTAGTCCACAGTGGACTATAGAACAGACTGAACTGAGCTGAAATTAAGGGAAAGCACTCTAAGTCAGTTTGTGTTAAACATAGAGCTGGAGAGCAAAGCTAGATCCTAAATCAGTCGTGTAAGCCTCTGTTGTAGGAGCTAAGGGAAAGCACTAGCAGGGAGATTATCAGTCCAGTGAGTTTTCTTTCATGAGTGGAGGATGACACGAACAGTTAACAGTGTAGAGTATCCCACTGTTTGAAAAGTATAAATGATTACTGGGTAAATTTTCTGTATAACTCAAGATGCAATTGGTACAGGGAGAGAAGGGGAGGGGGAAGTAGGGGGATGAAGGAATACATGAATACAGAGTACCCTGCCTAATGGTGCATGTTAGCAATGACCATAGTGTACATATGTGAAGTTTGATTTGCTTGCAGAGACCGTCATGTGAATGGTGTGGTCAAGATACTGCGTAAACTGGAGGAAATTTGATGAGATTTTAAGGCAGATCAGAGCTGTGTGTGTGTGTGTGTGTGTGTGTGTGTGTGTGTGTGTGTGTGTGTATTATATATCTCCAAAGGTGTTTTAGAGAATGAATTTATCACCACCCGATCTCCAGAAAGACCCAACTGGGGGGAGGTAATTTTTATGCAAGCTCCAATAATCCTTTGTTGAATGGCACAAAGTGGAATCATTCACCATCAGTTTCTGCAAACTGCATGCACAATGTGTAAATACAAGCTGGATGTGGTTGACAGAAGGCAAAGGTCCAGACATCAAAAGGCACCCTCTGAGAAATAATGTAGGAAAAAAAAGAGAGAGAAATTCTCAGAGTTTTAAAAAGAAATTGAAGCTTGCACATAAAATGTTTCAGCAAGATCCAACTCTGAGCATCAAGCGGAGTGTCCACGTTTTGGTCCAGCCATGAGCAGGACGCGTTTGTTTGTACAGCTGTTGTTGATCTCTTCCACTTTTCCATAATCTTGCAGACACTCAGCATTCCACTAATGTGAGGTCTCAACATTGTGTCAATTGTTAACATACCAAAAACGTGAGATCTCATAACATTGTGTCAATTGTTAAAATACCAAAAACGCAAACTTCACTCCACCTATTCCACAGTCCATTCCCCCCACCTTCCGCCCCCAGCCTTCCGCCCCCAGCCTTCCAATTTCTTTGTCATTGAAATCCATTAGTGTCTGCCATCAGGAACATTTAAGTGGGGGGGAATTCAAAGGTACCTATTGACCTTATTATTTGGAGTCATGTTATTGTAACCACTACTGTTTTTTTTTTTTTTTTTTTTTTTTTCCTTTAGCCCTAGAAACATTGTGTGGTTATGATCAAATTTGATGGAGTCTTCAAACATAGCAGGAGCATTCTTCTTGCTGATGTGTAAATAATGCATCTCTCTTTAACGAAACTTGTGTGTTGGCTTATTTCTCAAGTACCTTGCTTGCTGTGTGCCTTTGGGTGCTGGGTTTAGCGTTTTGATATCATTGTGACATTGACGGAGCACCCTGGATGCTTTAGTTGTCAGATGTATGCTCATGGAATGATCAGTATGTGGCTCCTGTCAGCCAGACTGGAGGGTAAAAAAAGGTTAATTGGAGTTTTATATTTCCTGTCACTGTTGCTTTCAGTTCAGTGGACACAGTATGTCTGTGTTTCTCACCTATGGTTCTCTTTCGATTTGTTTGAGTTTCAGAAGACATGTCCCTGCAATATGCACAGAATAAATGTATACTTATATCAGATTTACATTTTTTTTTTTATTATAAAGTGTCTTGAATGTTTTGTTATTAGTTATGGTGTATTTTTTAATGGATTGTTAGTTTTAGTGTGACTGATGGTCAGATGTGCTTAAAAATATATAAACACACTGGAAATAGAAAAGGTTCTCGCATATTACACAATATTGTTAATATTGTGTTTATTTTCCACTTTTGATTGATGCATGGATGCACTTGTGTTTATGAGAAGATACCAAGGTTGTACAATCCATAATTGATGCTACCTGTCCATTCTGAAGTGTTATTTACTGGTATGACTTTTTAGAATGTCATTTTATTGTGGCAATCAAGTGCAATTTCTGGCACCTTAAGACTGGCTATGTGCAAGAGTGTGATATGCATGAGGAATGATAATAGTTTAGTTTAGCTAATGTGTTTAGATTTTTTAGACATGAGTATGCCAGTATGTTTTTTTTTTTGTGTGTGACAAAATTATGACGTTCATGGTGACAAACCCCAGTTAAGGATAGCCCTTTGTAATAATGGTTGGCTGGGCAATAAAGAACACAAAAGATAAACTCATGATTTTGTTTTTTACACAATAGAATCTGATGTAGTTTCGCTTTTTCCTTTTATTTTCTACTTTTTTTTCAGTCATGAGAAAAGTTGGTTTTCATCCAACAGCCATTTTGCTTCAAATATGCGAAGATAAGTGGTTTCTCGTTCTTGTCAGTACAACAATATGTTAATCTGACAGTAAATGGTTTCAATCAGTCAGTCAGTTTCTCGTTCTTTGTTTTCTCTGTAGGGCACTGTTGAGAATGTCCAAGATTGTCCTGTTGGGTACAGTAGAAGTTGTCCATGACTGTTCTAGAGGGTACTGTCAAGGTTGTCTAATAGTAATCCATAGGGTACTTTTGAGGTCATCCAAAACAACCTATAGAGTACTTCTGAGGTTATTCAAGACTAACCTATAGGGTACTTTTGAAGTTATCCAAGACTGTCCTATAATAAGGTACTGTTAAGGTTATCCAGTATTATCCTTTAGAGTTCTTTTGAGGTTATCCAAGACTAACCTATAGGGTACTTTAGGGGTTATCCAAGACTGTCCTATAATAAGCTGCTGTTGAGGTTATCCAGTACCAGAAAAAAAAGATGATCTGTGTTGCACCACTGGTCATGTTTGTTTGTTTGTGGCAAAATTTGTTTGCGTCAGTTTTTTTTTTTTTTTTTTTTTTTTGCATTTGAAAAATTCAATCATGTTTGTGAAAATTAGTTTGTGATCTTATGCCATGGAAATTCATGCTGTAAAACATGTGATTTTTGTCTGCGAAAATGTCACACGTTGTTTGTAGGGCTCTGTTTTCCCCTCATGTGCTGCATATTGTCCATTGAATCATCGCTGGTTCCCCTTATAACATGGGAAGAAAGAATTAGGTCATTCATGATAAATCGCTGTGAGAGTGCTATGACTTAAAAGAAAAATATGTTCTCAAATATATGTTGTGTTCTACACTTTTTAACCATAGCAAAGTTCTCAAGACTGACACTAACTTGCAAAGAGAACATGATTGGCAGTAACATAAACAATTGTATCACTAACAATAATGATTATCCATCTTTAATATCACTGACCACAAAATGCATGGTTCACATACTTGACTGACACTGATATTTGCTACTAACTCTTTCATCCCTACAACCCGGTTTTCCGGTTTTCAGAAATTCTATCTCCTTCCTTCCTGCAGCCCGGAAAACCGGGCAGCACAAATCCCTCCTTTTCTTCCTGCAGCCTGGAAAATCAGTTCTCACAGTGAGCGCTTTGAACTTCGTGCGAGTCACGTCATCGGTACACATCATGACCGGGTCGCTCGCGCGGCAGAGTCGCGCGAGAGAGTGTTTATGAATGGGATGGATACCGGACGGGCCCTACAGAGTAGGAAAATGGTCGCCGCTCTGTCCTAACGTAAGCCAGTTTGCTACTGCATACGTGGCAGTTCTCACTTTACACTTCTTTTTTTTTCCTCTATAAATCCAGGAATGAAGGGAAAACTCGTATTATAAGAATCTAGGAACAAGAGGAAGTAATAGTTCATAGTAAAGTACGAATGAAAGAGTTACCATGCTAGCATGAATATTCACAGTTAACAGGACTGACAATGATTTGTGTGGTCAATATGGCTGACCATGATATTTACAGTTAGCATGCCTGACCATCAAATTCACAGTTCACATTCATGACTGACCATAATGTACACAGCTAAAGTGATCTGCAATATTATTTCACATAGCATTGAAGTTCTCAGACAATAATGTGTTTCACATCATTTGTGTCTGCAAAATCTGCATCGTTGTATCATTATTTTTTCATATTTTGTTTTTATGACAACAAATTAAGGTTTTCAGAAGATGCTGCTTAAGAAGAGGAGAAAGGAGTGTGAAAAACATACTAAAGTGTAAAGAAAAAAAAAGTGTTCACAGTTTAAAGTAAGTTGTGTAAGGAGGGGGGGGGGGGGGGGGGGGGGGGGGTGTAAGAATGGGGGGAAAAAATAAAGAAAAAGGAAATCAGGCCCACAGAGTTATGAGTCTTCATTGAGTGTCTGTTACTTACACCCCAAGATTCAATGCTTGGATTGACACCAGGTAGGTTACTAATGCAAATTACAGTTATAGTGAGTGATGACGTTCACAGAGAAAAAATGTGACAGCCTCCAAATGATACATAAGTCGCGCAGGGCTGAACACCACTGCGGGCAACAAAGAGTGGCGAGGGTCATTTGGGGGTTAAATGAGATTTTTGCTCCAATACATAGGAAAAAAATTAAAGTATATTATGTTTCACTGATTTTACCTAAATTAAGCTAGAAATGCGATTAAAAATTTTTTTTTTTTTCACCGATGTCATTGATTTTAAGCAGCACCATTGCAAAAATTTACTCATTTTCAACAGATAATTGAATGCACATCCCTCGCAGAGCCCCTGACATGTGCACTTCATTCGAAAGCTCAGTGTGTCAATTTTAAGAATCTGCTCACAATTTTCTAAAATAAACCAATCAGAAGGCCTTTAGGAGGCATTTAAAGTCGTACACAAAAGAAAGCCTTCCAACCAATCAGTAATCAAATACCAAAATGGCCTTAGTAACTCAGCTGTTAACGGCAGAGACGCTGCCTTTCATTGGCCACAGCCCATGGAATCTATTTTTTTTGCCTTTGTCATCGCTTCACTCGAAAAAAGTCATCATCATGGATCGACTTATTGTAACACTGTTAAATTCATCAAAATCAGGAAATATTTTCGATTATGAAGGTTTGGAATTAGTGGCCTTATAAACGAATATTTCGCCACCAGCAATAGCAATGAAAAGGAATAATCTGATTTGGATTCCAACAAAGAAACTGACAGCGAAGCTGACGATGGGATTTCCCCATCGACTTCGACCGGCATGTGTCAGTCTCAGCCTGTTGGACTTGAAATCGAAGATGAAAAAGAAAATGAGGAGCCAGTTGTACGAATTGAAGAAAGTGCAGATCTGTCGGGTATAATGCCGTCGCTATAATGCCAAAAATTTGGGTACAGTGATGTATGCTACAGATACAGGTATGAACTGCAATGGGCAGCCTCTACCAGATCTACAAATGGCAGAACAGTTTTCCTGTAACTGCATGCAGATCAAAATGATCATTTAATGCATTTGTGCTGCTGATGGCCAGCATATTATGTATGAGCGCATGTTTGTGAGAGAGAGGAGCACAGGTTTTGAACGTCACATATATATATATATATATGAATATCGGGATATATATATATATATATATATATATATATATATATAATATATATATATATAAATATATATATATATATATATATATATATATATATAAACATATATATATAGTGTGTGTGCATGTGCATGTGTGTGTGTGTGCAAGAGGACAAGAGATTCCACCTAGGCAACTGAAAAGGAAGAAGAAGAAAGAATACTGCACAAGCATTTGTTTCTGATAAGGTATGTTTGTTAATTATGAGTATATGCTGTTTTTATCATAGGATGTCATGAATTGTGAGTCCGGTATGTGTTAACGCACAGTGCAAGAGAGCTACCTTTTTTCCCTCCAAGAACCCACTTTTTTTTTTTTAAACGCTGGGCAAAATGAAACTAGAAAATACATATTAATTCAATCAGTTGTGATTAGTGTATCCGCGCTAAGATAACATTAAAATCAAAAGTATCCTTTTTTTTTAATCAGATTTTTTCATTTTCAGCACCCTGAAACAGCCATTAAATACACCAATTTATATCTGCCTGGGGATAAAATTCAATTATTTAAGTGTTTGCAAAGATTATTTTGATGGTTTTTCACATTTTCATAAGTTTACAGCAAAATTAAACCTTGGTTGCTAAGGAAAAATGGGTTGGAGAAAGTAGGGAAACTTTAAAGCCATTTTTCTTAAAATGGCTACCATGTTAGTGGGACTCTTTGAAGGGTCATAACTTTTTTCATTTTTTTAACATACAGAAATTCTTATATATCATTGGAAAGGTCTTTTTCTCCTCTTTCTGTTGATACACATATCTTAATAAGTTCAAAATTTGACTTATCTGTCATTTTGTGGGAGCTGGTCACAAATGTGTGCAGCAGTGAGTTCAATAATTTCCATTTAATTACTAAATGAGAATTGTGTGCAGTGACCACCATAACATCAAATTGATAATTTAACATCGAAACTGTGTGTATATGTGTCTGCCCTGTTTCACTGTTATGAAATCTGTGTATGTGTGTTTTCATTTCATGCATACATGTGCGTACATTCTGAGCAGTGTAGAATATATGCAATATATGTTGTCGATGCCCACAATCCATTCTTTGTTCCTTAAACACTCTTGGATGTCTGCTGCTTTCAGAAGAGTTGTACATCAGTGCTTGTTTTGATACATCTACCCCATGGCCCAGCTCAAACATTAGTTGATTCAAAAAATTATTTATCACTTTATTAGATTGATACTGCAACTTCCAATTTCAAAGTTATGGCACTGTCGTGGGTTTTATTATCACAGGCAGTATTGTATGAGTAATATTATACACACTGTTGTTCCAAGGTATTTGCATACAATTTAGTTTTGTAATCTAATCTGTTGTTATTTAATTTGTTATTGTTAATGCTTGGTTTTATTGACCATGATATTAGTCACAGAATCTGCCATGGTATCTTGCAACTGATGTATACCCGTTTCATACTTAAGTGTAAAGGAAAAAAATATCAGTTCAGTTTGTGACCTTAAAACTGAAAACAACCCAGATTTGAAGATGTAATTTTGATATATCAGGGAATATTCCTGCTCTCAATAAAATATTTTTATAAAAACATGACTGTTTTGTTTTGATATTTCGCTTTGCCAAAGCATTCAACAATTTGAATGTAATTGTGCTTATCATGTGTCATGTTGATTGTTTTGTGTTTTTATTTTTGTAGCAAAAATTTTACAATCATTCAGTAGACTTTATCAAACATGATTCAAAAGGATCAGCTGGCAGGGAACTAAGTAGGATAAAAAAAAAAAATGTCTTGGCCACAAAATGTGAACATCAAGCCAACAAATCAGAACAGCTTAGAGGATAATGCAAAGGGATACGAGACTCAGAATACTTTATTTTGAAGGATATGATTTTTAAGCAGTGTTGAGTCTTCCAACCTGTTCTTGCTATTTTGTGATTTTTTTTTTTTTCTGTCTGTTCTTCTGTGCTATCTCAGTGGCATTGCAGCCACATGGCTCATTCAGAAACCCTTGTCCACAGCACAGTACGGCCTGTCCCACTACAGCCCTGACACCGGCAATCCGCCAGGGAGAAGGCACTGTCAAGACATCATGAGGCAATACTCCGGAGGAAGCACTGCACTGCTGCTGTGTCACTTCTGTGGTGTTCAGTGGTCACTGTTCTGATCCAACATAAGCAGAACATCATGTACATCAAGTGCCCTACTGACGGCAATTGCTCTGTCACAGAGCCAGTGAGTACTCCCTGTGGAGAGCGCCATCACGTCTGCCTCACGACAGTCCCATGAATTTGCCAACACCGGTGACCCCAACAGTGAAACCAAGACCTCCGCATGGAGAAGCTATCCAAACTAAGGTCAACATGAGAACAGGGTCAAAGAATTTTATTTTAAGCTGTGAGTGCATTGCACAAGACCCCCAAAAAAGAGAAAAGAACACACACACACACACACACACACACACACACACATATATATATATATATATATATATATATGTGTGTGTGTGTGTATGTATATATATATATATATATATATATATATATATATATATATATATATATATATATAATTCAATTATAAACAAAGCTTGCTCTTATGTCTTAGATTGAAGAAATAGGAGGAGATAAAGCATACATAGCTGCAGTGGTAGATAATTCTGCCTAACTAACACTATGTGCTTGAGTGGGTGAATGGGGAATAATAAATGCTGCTCCACATGAACCTTCAGCAAGTTTATAGTCTCCAAGGGGGAGAGACAATCTCCAATGGGGAGAAAACTCACTAACATGTAACTCCTGGTCAGATACCGGTATTTCGAAACCTGATTGTTTTTCCTCAGTGACCGGGGGAGAGTGGTAACTTAACTCTTCTGCCTTTTCGGTTTTAAGAAGAATGCTATGCCAGAAAAAGGCTCAGTATGTTTGTTAAGAGTTTTAAAAAAACCAATCCAAGGTACCAGCTAAGAAGCAAAAGAAAATCATGGAAGATCAAAACAAGCTACATTTTCTTACGAAAAGTAGAAAATATTAAAAACATAACCTCTTAAGACACAAGTGCTGAGGGCCAGTTCTTGTATATATATATATATATATATATATATATATATATATATATATATATATATATATAGATAGATAGAGAGATATCATAGCAAAGAAAGTATATGCATTAAACCAGAGTTGAAGAATGAAGCATTGCATTAAGTGGTTTGAAGTCACACATAGACCCAATGAGCTGGACCCCACCTCCATGGCTGTAGGCTGTATTTCAGCATGTTTAGTTAAGTGCTTGCATGATGCCGTGCCTGTCTTGGTACAGAACCTGCCAGTAATGCCAAGCTCGCTTAGTGTGCGTGAGTGGGAAGGGGAAGGTCGTGAGGCGGAGCAGAAGAAGAGGGAATGGTATGGATATGAGTGGAAAAGTGTGTGTGCGGGGGCGGAGGGGGGGGGGGTATATTCTTAATGTACATTAGCAAGGTGTAGTATTATTGAAAGACATCATGGGTGTAATTTGTTGAACACTATCATCAGAGACATGATGCTCTCTCTCTCTGCTCTCTCTCTCTCTCTCTCTCTCTCTCTCTCTCTCTCAACAATGGCTTCACAGACCTTTTTATGGTAACATTTTCGTTGGTCTACCGTTCTTGAAAGCTTACCAAACTGGGCAAGTCAACCAAAACCATGGTGCAGTTAGTGCCTCTGTAGGTGACAAGTTGAAACGAATCGAGCCACTTAACAAATCAGTAGAGGCATGGTTAACCTCCGCCGTAAGGAGTGGGTATCAAATAACCCACGGTCGTGATTTTCACTGGATAACTCGGTCAGTTTTTAAGCTGTCTCCACCAAATCTCATGATTTTGTCAGTAAAGCATGGTCCCTCATCTGTATTAACATCTGCTTTTGGCAACAAATTAGTTTTTGTCAACAAGGGAGTAAATAAACAAAATTTATAAACAAAAACAACGGCAAGGCTGTATTCTTTTATGAAAAAGTTTGGATGCCTGGCGACCCACCACGTACAAGGCTTTAGTCCTTGTGGAAAAAGCATGGCGCACGGCAAGCCTTTAGTGCTATACATAAAGCATGGGTCCCTAGAGACCCAGGACATATGGCTAAGGTTCATTGCTATGCCAAAAAAAAAAAAAAAAATATAGAAAAGAAAAAAAAAGACCATGAGTCCCAGAGACCCACGATGAATGGCGCACAAAGAAGATTAAGCCAGGCGACAGAGGTGCGGAAGGGGTGTGTTCAGTCTGCGGACTGGGATATGCATACGTCGGTCAACATTGCCACTGAACTCACCTCTGGCTACGGCAGCTGTTGTGTGAACGTTGACTGCTGACTCCAGACGAGTCAAATTCCTCGGTAGCGACAAACCATGGCTCTCCGGCCATCTAATAATTCTGTTAAGTGATAAACGGAACACGTTTCTTCAGATGGAAGAGACCACAGCCGGGGGGAGATGGAGCATCAAGTCAACGGACAGCATGGCAACGACACCCAGATCAAGGCAATGAACGGCGCTTCTAGGTCAAACTGGAGGAAGATTTCAGAAGCTGCAGATGGAAAACTTTGAGAACATCACAGATTCAAGGTCAGGGAAGCAAAGCTGCTGACCAAAAATGAGGTCAAACTTGCTAAAGAACTGAACACGTTTAGTGGCCGATGTGACAAACCTGACTTCTCGGATCAACAGAAAGGAGCTGTGGAAAAAATCCGGAGCCGTCCATTACATACAGCAGAAGTCAGCGAGGATGAGGTGAGAAACTGCTTCTTGAAGTGAAAGTAAATATGAAACGAGGCAGGGAACAGTAAACAGTAAATAAACAACAAGTGGGGTAACTCGCTCTGTGTTGTCATTTTGCTAGGCGATTCGGTGTCGTAAGCAGCTTTTCTTTGGAGTTATGGGCATCTATTTATTTCACCATGGGAGCAAGAGTTACCCTACTTATTTGTTATTTGCTTCATGAAGATCAAGCCTCCCACTATTGCTAGCCACGACGATGCTGCTGGCAAAACTCCTAATGAATGCAGGCATTCCGTAGCACCTTTAGTCACCACAGTTGCCCACATGTTTCCAAGATTCCCACGTGGAGGACGGCATCTTTTCATCTGGAAGACCTCAACTATTGTTCCATTAGTCAAGAACTCTTTACCCCGACGAGCTGAATGACTACAGATCCGTGGCATTGACCTGAATCTCTTACAAATGCCAAGGGACGATAGTCATACGTCAGCTCAAAATGCAAACAGCTAATGACAAAGATCCACCGTCGTCCGCGCATTGGAGTAATAAGAGCACCAGGGACGCTATGCTCACTTGTTTCATTACCTCTGCCAGAATTTGGATAGACTGAATTGACATTCAAATTCATGTCGCTTATAGGTGAGCCGACCGCAAAGGGCCAAACCAGAGGTGTCATCTCCTTGAAGTCAATTGTCAGTCCGAGGACGTGCACCGGATGCTGTTTACGATTCTGGTAGCGCTGTCAAAACCATCCAACCCTCATTTTAGTGGTGGATAAACTCCAGGCCATGTCAGACAACCCTGTGGTCATATGATGAAGCTATAACTTCTTGACAGAAAGACCACAGCAAGTTCGAGCGGGCAAGGCATTTTCAAGCAGTCTGAATAGGAGAAGGGTAACTATTTTATTTGTCCAAAAGGGGGAAAATTCATTGTCCTACACAGCTCAAAAGAGCTGATTCGGCAGAGGACAGTACTTCTCTCTGTCTCTGTTTGTCTCTGTCTGTCTGTCTGTCTGTCTCTCTCCCTCTCTCTCTCTCTCTCTCTCTGTGTGTGTGTGTGTGTGTGTGGCTGACTGACGGACCAGGGCACCATGTGACCATGGCTGACATCATGTTGCATTCCTGCCCGCACATGATAGGCTCGCGTTCCACGCGGTCGTGTGTGTGTGTGTGTGTGTGTGTGTGTGTGTGTACGAACGTGCTTGTGTGCCTGTGCTTGAGCATGAGTGCGTGTATGTTTAAATGCGTGCGGGTGTGTTTGTGTTATGTAGCATGTGGGTATGCTGCCTTCCGTGTTTGTGTGTGTGTGTGTGTGTGTGTGTGTGTGTTTGTGTGTGTGTGAGGGCGGGGGTGGGGGGGAGGGGAGGTTGCATGGTGACATTATCATGCGCATGTTTGTATTATTATATGAGTTTGTGCCTGCGTTTGTGGATGAGTTGCATGGTGTTGGAATATGTGTGCTGTTAGTCTATGCGTGGGTCGGTCGGTGGCCGTTGTGCATATTTGTAGGAAACCCTTATTCCCGAACTACAGCTTTCTTGTATTTCAGTTGTACTATGTGTGTAGTGTAAGGGAGATGAGGTGCGTGGTGTGGATGGAGGAGAGAAGGTATATGCATGTGTGCATATAACAGGGTGGAGAGGGGGATGGTGTGTGTGTGTGTGTGTGTGTGTGTGGGGGGGGGGGGGGGGGGGGGTACTCGCTGTTTCTCATAATTTCTCCTTCATGCAGATTTTATGCATTTTTGTGGTTTGAAAGAAAGGGTGAGAAAATGATCATTACTATTTTCATCAGCTGTTTTTTAATCATTTGTCAAGTCTTATGGAGGTAGCCGTCTTCATATACGGTTACACTTTTGTGTCTTTTTATTGACCTGACCGGAAACAAATTATCCTCTATAAAATGAGGACAACACTAAACACACACTTACGCACACACACACACACACACACACACACAACACAACACACACACACACACACACAAACGAACGCACGCACACCCACACACACACACACACGCACACACACACACACACACACACACACACACACACACACACACACACACATCACTCTTGCAGTGGCGCAGGCCGTGTTAATGAGTTATCATGCTGGTCTGACCAGCGTATTAGCATAACGTGCAGGTCAGACATCTGCCGAGTATTGCCTGTGGGACACTGTTTCCAATCCAATCTCTTCGTAACTTATTCGGCCATCTAACTCCTCACGCTATGTTCTCATGGCATAACAGACGCGGTGTAAGCTACACAAAAGCCGCATAGGCATGTATCTTGATCTGTACATATAACCTGAAACAGAAGTTTTACGTTGTTGAAAATAATGATAATAAAGGCTGTTGTTGATTTTTTAAAAGAGCTTTGCTCGTTGGAGTTCTGAAACCATTTAGTAAGCATTTTTCATACCATTTAGGTTAGATCTACATGTGTACAGAAAACAAACTACAGGACATGTACTTGGCAGCATACAACCTATTAATTCACCACCTACACCCACTATTGATATTCATCAACAGATACGAATGAAAGAATATAGGTGATTTTGGACTTGTCTTTGAATTTTTGGGATAGATTCCGTATAGGTATCATGGTATGGCTTTTTCAGAATGTAAAGGTACGGAAAATTCTTTGGTAATGGGAGAAAAGACGTCACACTTAAAGTGACGTACAATTGTCGTGAAATTTTTTTTAGGCACTCTTCAATGACCCCTTTACGCCTTGCTTTTTGCTTAAAGGTTTGATTTAGCATCCAATCTTCGTGACATAATAGTTCTTTGTGCAGATGAAGATACGACCACAAATTGTATAATTGTTTACGGATCGACCATAGACTGCGCACATGGTTACCACATCGATGTGAACTTGATATGCTATTGATGTATGTTGTCATGGGAAAGTGTGCAGTTGCTACAGAATTCCAAGTTTACTGGTGTGTCTCAGAAAACATTTGAGCTGAGAACGCTTTTCGTGGCAAAGTTTAAGAACGATGACGAATAGATGGATCTGGTTGTTTAATTTAGCGTCCCGACTGATGATCTGATAGAACATGTATTAAAAAAGTTCATTGGGTTTATTCAGTGTTTGTGAACGCTGGTGACAAACCTTGTGCCAGACCAACCAATGGGTCGTCACGGGGACATGACCGTATCGAGGACACGGACGTTGCCCAGTGGGTAGCATAAATAGCCTTTTTTCTACCACAGATTTCTGTCACTTGATGTCGAGTCCCTCCACGACGATTCGTCAATCAAGATGGCGGTCATAACCGCTAGCAACAGCGGCAGTCGTCTGACTATTCTCAGGTGGTTGGGGCCATAGCTCGCCTGGGAGATCTTGGCGGAGCGCGTTACTCGGACATCCGCAAGGTCTTGGCCGAAAGCGGCGACGTGTCTAGCCTCTCGCAGCTGAAGACTACTCTGGCCAGAGCCTGCAAAGAGGGTGGTTCACAAGAACTCGGAAGGCCGATGGATGGTGCAGCTTGAGCATGAAGGCGGCCGGGCACGCCTCCCTTCTGCCAGCTCCTCGCTGCATCGTAGACGTGGTCGCCGTGGTCGTCGACGTGGCCGCCGAAAGGGTAAAGGCAAAGGCAAAGGCAAAGGCAAAAAAGGCAAGCGGCGACGACGACGACGACGACGAGGAAAAGGAAAAGGAAAAGGAAAAGGGCGAGGCCGAAAAGGTAAAAAAGGCCGTCGTGGTCGAGGTCGTGGGCGCGGGCGTAGACGCGGGCGCGGGCGCAGGCGCGGAGGCCGACGTGGACGCAATAGGCAAGAAAGCTGAAAAGTTTGAGAGACTTATTTATTTCGGCCCTTTTTAGGGCCACACTGATTCAAGAGGTTCGATCGAGTCCAAGTTCACTAACCTCTCCCACCCCTCCCCTATTCCGCCTCTCTCTCTCTCTCTCTCTCTCTCTCTCTCTCTCTCTCTCTCTCTCTCTCTCTCTCTCTCTCTCGATCTCTCTATCTCTCTCTCTCTCTGCGTCCTCTCTCCCCCCACCCCTCTCTGGATTCATAGGGATAGGGATGGAGGAGGGGGACACATCGCACGAAACGTACTTGCACACTGAACATTCGCACCTGCGCATGCACGGGCGCACGTATACACGCGTTCACGCACGCATGTAAAAATACATACACGCGTGCGTGCCAACCTTTCAATTGAAGATTTGGGACGTGGTTAAGATCTGGAAACGGCATTGTGCATTCAGAACTGTCCTATGCTCAGGAGTTTTCTGCACTAAGATGTTAAGAAAAGTGCAGTTCATGAGGGGGTCATGCCATTTGGTCCCAGGTCCATTGGTCCCAAGGTCCGTTGGTCCCAAGGGTCCCAAGTTCAATAAATCTGTAGTGTGTGGCTATCTTTGAAAACAGGAGAGAGAGAGAGAGAGATGGGGGGGGGGGGGGGGGGGGGGGGGGGGGGGGAGACAGACAGACAGACAGCCAGCCAGTTTTTTACTGGATCCAATGAACATGGGACCAACGGACCTTGGGACCAAAGAACCTTGGGACCAGTGAATCTTGGGAACAACGAACCTTGGGACCAATGGACGTTGGGACCAATGACACGCTCGGACCAATGAACCTTGGGACCAATGAACCTTGGGACCAACGAACCTTGGGACCAGTGGACCTTGGGACCAATGACACGCTCGGACCAATGAACCTTGGGACCAACGAACCTTGGGACAAATGGACCTTGGGACCAATGACACGCTCCCGTTCATGAGTCTACGTTGAAAACTGGGTGTGCTGCCTTTCCAGGAACACGTGAAATTCACATCGACAAGATATGTTTGACTACACTACACGATCCAAAACTCCAGTATTGTGTGCGAACAAAATTTAAATTGGGCATTGTTTCCCAAGTGAGCACAACAAATAAGTTCTCTTGACAATAGCTGCCGATACATCAGATATGTTAGGAGTCCCAGGCAAATGGTCCCCAAACTGCAACTGCTCGGTTATCATTATTTCTATTTATTTATTTATTTCATTTTTTTTTTTTTGTTACAGTTCCCCAGATGGGACCTCTATAATGCCAGCTTTGTCCAAATTGCAACTGCTGGCTTATAATTAACTTTATTTCATTTTTTTTTAAAAGTAAATCCCCAAATGGGACCTCTAGAATTCCAGCTTTAACACATTGTATAAAAAATTGACAAACGTCATCCAACTCATTTGAAAGTCTATGTATACATATTGTTTCGTTCTTGCAGGTGCGGCTTTTGTCATTTCAGCGTTAAAGGTAGAGAGGTCAGCGATATGAATTCCAGCAGGATTTAATTCATATCTCGAAAGAATCAAATGATAATTTTCTTTGAGAATGTTAGAAATCCTGTTGTTGTTGTTGTTGTTGTATTGTCACGAGTGACGCTATGAATTCTTTTCCAGCCTAAAACTTGGAGTGTGAGTGTACACACATGTTGATCAAATCAAATTAGCTTACAATTACATGTTGATGTTGTTCATGTGCTATAAACATCATTTCCATCTACTCGTTGTCTGTTAAATGTACACTCCTCGTTAAATTCCTGTTCGTGCTGTTATGTTGTAGAGTGGTGTGAGTGAGTGAAAGAAAGATATCCAAGAGACAGGTTTAACAGATCTATTTACAAGCACCCCTCGCTCCACTCTGTGGCATCAGATTTAGACTGGATGCTTTTAGAACCTTTCAGTTGTAATTTAATTTGTGTCCTTGTTGACCAGGTTTTGCCTTTCCACATTCTTTTTCTTCGTCAACAATTAAAACTTTGAAAGAAAATCTTGAAAGAGATATGGAAGAGTAAACGGTAAATAAACAGGTACAGTCATTCTTGATCCCATGATGTAAGGTAAATAACAAACTGGTACAGTCAAACTGGTACAGTCATTCTTGACCCCATGTAAAGTAAATAACAAACAGGTACAGTCAATCTTGACCCCATGATGTAAAGTAAATAACAAACAGGTACAGTCATTCTTGACCCCATGATGTAAGGTAAATAACAAACAGGTACAGTCATTCTTGACCCCATGATGTAAGGTAAATAACAAACAGGCACAGTCATTCTTGACCCCATGATGTAAGGTAAATAACAAACAGGTACAGTCATTCTTGACCCCATGATGTAAGGTAAATAACAAACAGGCACAGTCATTCTTGATACCATGATGTAAGAAGTACACGCCTGTAACTCGAAACGAATGCAGCTGACGACATCGAATCGTCCAGCAGAAATCATAACACAGAGTGTGTGCAGAACTTGCAAAACGTTTCGTAATGAGGAATTTTGTGAAAAGAAATGAAAATATGAAGAGGAATTTTGTGAAAAGAAATGAAAATATGAAACTACTGCTACTGCACACACACACACACACACACACACACACACACACACACACACACACACACGCACGCACGCACACAATCTAAACCAGGACATTTGCCTTTTTTACCTTGTTCTGTGATATCTTAATCTCTTCCGCATATCTCCTCCGTACGGGTAAGTCAGTGATTAAAGTTGGTCTAATAAGATTGCAGAAAAACAAAATTCAAATTTTTTTAGGACTGCGTGTTGTTGAAAAGAGCTAGTTTCACAAAAGGAGGATCTAGGAGGTAGACGCAATGTTTACTCTAAACAAAAAAAGGACAACTGGAATACAGTCCAGACGCTACGTTATGCTGTGGCTACGAAGAGACAAAGGGGCGCATAATCCGCATTGAAATGTGTTTACTCAATGGCAGGTGTTAGTGTTCTCGATGTTCTGCTGTCCATGTCCTCGGGCCTCAGACAACCACGAGTGTCCCGTGCTCTAACGAATATCCGCTGTTCTGTGTGTGTGTGTGTGTGTGTGTGTGTGTGCTTCGTATGTTTATTGTGGCGTCGAACGTCATTTTGCAGGAGACGAGTGGGGGGTGGGATGGGAGCAGCCTGAATTTAAGCATTTTCACGAAAACGCCACTATAGATGTATCCTCCAATCTTTTGTAATCAAGTGTGTGTGTGTGTGTGTGTGTGTACTGTGAGCAGGGGAGAGGAGGGCGTATGATAAGATCTCGCTAAACGAGCAAAATTA
>JADBJO010004967.1:102500-112500 GCA_016801955.1 Conus betulinus
CTGAGTGAGGAACAAACTGCACAGGCCTCCTAGAAAGACTTGCACCGAGAGCTTGTTTGGCTGCTTTGTCTACCACGGAGTTACCATAGATTCCCATGTGGCTGGGGACCCAACAGAAAACTATATGCTTTCCCGAAGAGACAAGCTGAGTATGAAGATCATGAATATCCCGCAAAAACTGGATGTGAAACTTCTCTTGTCGATAAAGCCGACAGTGCCGACAATGAATCCGATAAAATAAGGAAATCGTTCTGATCTGACCTGGACACCGCACTGAGAGCCAGATTTAAAGCCTTTCAGTTCAGCAGTATAAACAGATGACCAATCTCGCAATCTTAACAAGGTGGGCTCCTGAAAATTGCTATCACACACAATGGCCGCTGCTGCAGCCTCTCTCATCTTTTTTAGAACCATCTCTGTAAAAATCTTGGTAAAATCTTTATAAAGTTCACATTGCTCAAGATAAAGTTGTTTATATATGCAGCACTCGAGGTGACCTCCTTTCGAAATTGAGTTAAGTATAAATTAATCTCTGGATTGGCTATTTTCCAGGGAGGTACATCAGTCTGTAATGGACCATCATCAACAGTATCAAGGTCAATGCCAGCTGCCCTGAAGTGGGGCAAAATATACGGATACCCAGTGGAGGAATCTCATTTGGCTTTAAGTCATATTTGGCTCTAAAAAGTGGGGTTCATGACAATATCATAGGCAGGTTTTTTCTGGACTAGCCCTCAGTTTCAGATAATAGTTCATGGAAAGACACAATCTCCTTAGCTCCAAAGGGGGTTCTCCAGATTCAACATACAGACTCTCTTTTGGAGATGTGCGAAATGCTCCCAAAGCAATCCGCAGTCCTTGATGATGAATTGGATCAAGAGCTTTGAGATAAGACTTTCGTGCGGATCCATATACCACACAACCATAATCTAGCTTTGGTCTCACCAAAGCCCGATATAATCGCAACAAAGTTCGCCTGTCCGCACCCCAATCAGTGTGACTAATAACCCTTTAAAACATTCAAACCTGACTGGCAAGATTGTTTAATGTACTTAATGTGAGGCAAAAAGGAAAGCCTACTATCAAAAATAACCCCCAAAAATTTCACTTGTTTGGAAACTTTAATTACCTGACCATTGAGACAGATAGCTGGTTCTAAGACCTGAGATCTTTTCCTATGGAAATGAATACACTCTGTCTTAGTAGCTGAAAACTTAAATCCATTTTCAGTGACCCACTGCTGAACACGATTAACACACAACTGAAGTTGACGCTCAGCTGCAGCCAAGGTTTTTTCCCCCTTGGCAGAGATAGAGAAATCATCAACAAACAATGACTTATCAATCCCAGACTTTACTGACTGAACGATATTATTAATCTTGATTGAACAGAAGCGGAGAAAGGATGCTACCCTGAGGGACACCCATCTCCTGCTCAAAAGGATCTGAGAAGGTAGAATGAAGTCTAACACTGAAATGCCTGTTAGACAAAAAATTAGCAATAAACATTGGTAAATTACCTTTGAAATCAAGTGCCTTCAAGTCCTGAAGAAATTCCATACCTCCATGTTGTGTCATACGCTTTTTCTAAATCAAAAAATAGAAACTACATGTTCTCCATTAATCAAAGCATTCCTGATAAAAGACTCGTATCGAACCAGGTGATCAGTAGTACTGCGGTTGTTCCGAAATCCACACTGGGAAACATCCAATGCCCCAAGACACTCTAACTGCCATAACAATCGAGAATATACCATTCTCTCCATAGTTTTACATAAGCAACTAGTAAGAGCTATAGGACGATAGTTGTTAGGATCCGAATGATCTTTCCCTGGTTTAGGAATAGGAACAACAACCGCCTCTCTCCAAGATTGTGGAAAATATCCTGAACACCAAACATGATTAAACAGTGACAACAACACCTTTAAACCCTCAGCTGGCAAATGTTGAATAAATTGATAATGAATGTCATCTGGTCCAGGGCTGAGTTGTTGGCTTTCAAAATGGCGTCCTTTAACTCATCCATGCTGAAAACGCAGTTATAATCTCAGAACTATCTGGCACGAAAGAACAAGATTTTGACTCCGCAGATCAAAGACAGACAGACAGACAGACAGACAGACAGACAGACATGTATCTGTCTCATGGTCTGTTGTTCATCCAAGTACTTGTGAAATGGTCTTCCCTGGCGCATTAAAGTATGCTTGTGCCATATTTGATTGTGACCACTGACATATTCCCATCCATTTGTGTCCATTATCTTTAAATGTGCGACATCAAGTATAGAGAACACACACACACACACACACACACACACACACACACACACACACACACACACACACACACACACACACACGCGCGCGCGCGCGCGCGCGCGCGCGCGCGCGCGCACAGAGACAGAATGAAGAAGGCTTTGAGAAAACTTTATCCGATGGAATTTTTTGTATTGTTCTTAAACGAATGAAACACAGGTGTAGGCCTACCTGTCTGTCTGTCTGTCTGTCTGTCTGTCTGTCTCTCTCTCTCTCTCTCTCTCTCTCTCTCTCTCTCTCTCTCTCTCTCTCTCATTTTTAGTTTTATTTTAACTTAAATGATTATGTACTGTGCTGTTTTATATTGCATCACTATCAGGAAAAGGACTGTCGTTTAAAACAGACGCGCGTACACGCACGTACATACGTATGCACGCACGCACATAATGTTGAAAAAAACCCGTTGCCATAATTTCAAAATGTACCGAGAAAATAAACTCTCTCTCCCTCCCTCTCTCCCTCCATCCCCACTCTCTCTTTCTCTGTACATACGTTAGCGCGCGCGCGCGCGCGCGCGTGTGTGTGTCTTTGTATGAGTAAGTGTATGTGGGCGCGCGCGCATGCGCGCGCGTGTGTCTGTGTTCGTGAGAGTGCGCACAGAGAGAGAGAGAGAGAGAGAGAGAGAGAGAGAGAGAGAGAGAGAGTTTATGTTTCATAACAGTAATGATAATGACGATGAGATTAATAACGACAATGATAACACCAACAATGGACTGAAAAAAATGCAGCGTTACTGAAGATTCACACACATACACACACACACACACACACACACACACACACACACACACACACACCACACACACACACACACACACACACACACACACACACGACATCACAGTTTTTGCGATACCGACTCCCTTCAGCATGTGTGAGCTCCAGACCAGAACTGTACAAATGGAAGGAGTCCGGTTCTCTACATGTTCTCAGAGTCAGCGGTGCTTCCGGTGGCTGGATCCAGTTACTTCTCGTGGAAGATCTTGCCCTTCTTCCTCCACACACGTCGCACTGAGCGTTCACCCTCTGTGTGGTTTACCTGGCTCCCTGAAAGTGAATAAGGAAAGAGTCCGATTCTACAGCAAGGGGAACGCAAGGGTACCTTTCTGTTCATTTTTTTTTATAGGCCAGTAGACCACAAAGGGCCATTTTCAGTCCATTTAAGTCTATCGATATCCCCCCCCCCCCCCCCCCCCCCCCCCCCAGTTTCTGTTTATCTTCCAATTGATAACCATTGGCCAGTTTATTTCAAACATATTCTAAACGCTCTGTCCTCAAAATTAGATCCATTGTCCACAAGATTCTGAGATGGGGAAAAGGAAAACAAAATCTTCGATCAGAGCAAACTGTGATGAATGTCACTCACTTTTTTGCGCGCAAATATTCTATCCAAATCAACTGGAGGATCGGTGTTTGATTGCCAAGAATGATGACCTTCACCATTCAGTCATCTTCAAACGAAGAAATTTTGAAAGTGGTTTTGTTCCAGATGGATATGAAGGTGTTGACCATCCTCATCGCGGTGACCTCAGTCCACGAGTTCGTTCTGCCCACCTCTGCTGCCTACATACCTTACGGTGGCCTCACCTACGGTCACCACAACGTGGGCTACGGCTCCACCACAGCCAAGAAGTATGGCTACAAAAGCTACGGCTACAGCAAACCTGGCAAGTTCGTCCCCGCCGGATCCATTAGCGAAACCGATTACCTGCTGAAGAAGCTGAAGTCCACGCGCGAGAACGGTGCTGAACTACCACCACAACGTGGCCAAGGCCTACCGCAAGGCCGACAGCGTGGTGGGCAAACGCCTGGCCCTGCAGTCCCTGGCCCACTACTCCCACGTCCTGGGGAAGCAGGCTGCTGGCCTGGCACCCCGCGGAGCCGCTATACCACTGGCTACGGGGGCCATCCTGGCTACAAGGATCCTGGTGTCCACGCTCCCTATGGCCACCAGCAGTACAGCCATCTGCCCTATGGGGGACACGCTGGACATTATGGATCACACTACGCTGGAGGGGCGGGCTACGGTCACCACTACAATGGGGACCACGCCTTCTAGAACAGGTAGTAGGGAGGGCAATGCACTAGTCGGTTGTCTCTGCTCTTCCAGATCGTGTGTGTGTGTGTGTGTGTGTGTGTGTGTGTGTGTGTGTGTGTGTGTGTGTGTGTGAGAGAGAGAGAGAGAGAGAGAGAGAGAGAGAGAGAGAGAGAGAGAGAGAGAGAGAGAGAGAACTTTGACACTTTTGTCACTTTGATATTTTAGTGTCATTACCAAAGAGGTCTTATGACAAAGGGGGAAGGGGCAACAGAACAATAACATTTCCGAGAGAGAGAGAGAGAGAGAGAGAGAGCGGACTACGCCTTTTAGCGCTTCAGATTTGGTGCTATAGTAATCTTTGTGATGATTTGGGGTAATTTCAGGGCAGCTAGATTTTTTCTTTTAAACAATGGATTGCATTCAGAATGAGGTTGTGTGTATTTAGAGAACAATGTTGTGTCTGGATGTTTGAAACTTTTCCTTTAACACAACCTCTATCATCACTCTAAGGGCTCCATGTCACAGTGGATTTGGTCCTTTTATTGTCCTTTCTTCTGTTAATGGACTGCATCAGCATCCAATGGACTCGTATCTCAAGACCTGTGGATGTCTGTATTGTAACTTCACTGATCTTTTCCTGTTGTCCGTATTCAGTCCCCTGATCTGTTCATTCTCTTTCATTTTCAGTCAAACTGAAGGTTGACGTTTTTTTCAGTTTTGGGGTCTAAAAGATAGCATTCTAGCACACGCATACGGTATTAATGCTACATCTGATGCTTTTATTTATCATAGAGTGTAGTATTAAATTTTGTTAATCAACATTTTAAATCACGGTTTTTGGATATACAGAAAATTCAGCATTAGCATTCACGTTTTATTATACACAAATAACTACAAAGTCTTGTACAATTATATTGGATAATAAACGACAAAAACAAAAAACAAAACAAAAAAAAAACAAAGGAAAAAATGTTCAGTTTCTTCCGACCATTTTAACCATCCCACACCTCTTTCCCTCTCCCTTATGCAACGATGCCGTTATTCTATCAAATTAAAACGATCCCTGTCCGTTTTAGTCATCAGTACACTACCAGGTGTTTCTAAACGATTTATTAGTCAAATTAGTAGAAATGAAATAATGTCCTACCATCAAAGTTTTACTAGCCTGCTCATTATTTTTTTAATTGTTGTCCATTTTGCGTTTTCCAGGAAGAAGAAGATTGGTTTAAATGATGTATAAAGATGGGTTTAAATGATGTATAAATATGGTTAAAATGATATATAAAGATGGGTTTAAATGATGCATAAACATTGGTTTAAATGATGTATAAACAATGGTTTAAATGATGTACAAACAATGGTTTAAATGATGTATAAAGATTGGTTTAAATGATATATAAAGATGGGTTTAAATGATGTATAAAGACTAGTTTAAATGATGTATAAACATTCAGTTTTTATTTCTGTCAGCAGAACTTGTTCTCAGAGTTTTACAACTCCACAGCCGTGTGTTCCAAAGGCTGGATGTGTGATATGTCTGTTAAACCATGGTGAGAAAGCCAGCACATCATACAGCGACATAAAGGCTGTTCGACAAAGCGTAGCTGGGGGAGTTGGATGCAGATATGACAGTGTCACCATTTCTTTGTTTGGTGTTGTTTGTTTTTGTTGTTGGTTTTAGCTTTGCTGTTTATTGTACTGTTGAGAAACTGAACACGTCGACAAAAGAGTCTTAACAAGGGGTGAGCTTGTTTCTACATACTGTCTGTTGCAGGAATCGCACACCGAAGAAAGAGCAAGGCAGCCTAGGATGGCACAAGTCAGCCAGAACTATCTTTGTTTATACAATAAAGCTGCAAAGCGTTTTTGCGTTTGTTTACTAATGTCCGTAGAGCATGTCACACACACGTACACACACACACACACACACACACACACACACGCACGCACACACACACACGCACCACACGCACGCGCGCGCGCGCGCGCACGCACGCACCACACGCACACACACACACACACACACACACACACACACACACACAGGGGGTGGGGGGGGGGGGCGGACGGGGACCTGAGGGAAGGGGAGGGGGGGGGGGGGGGGGAGGGCGGACGGGGACCTGAGAAAGACAGGAAGAGAGACAAAGAACTGAGGCGGGTGGTCAGTTCTAGACAGACTGTCATCTGACCTTCAGTAAACTAGAATACGTCTCGACAATCCTCCTTATAAACCATTACAACGCTGAACAGCATAACCAGCATATACCAGCATAACGGTCAACACACATCTTTATAGACGAACAAAACAGTCAACAGACGTCTTTATAGACCAAAACAACAGTCAACAGACGTCTTTCTAGGCCAACACAGTCAACAGACGTTTTTTTATAGACCAAAACAACAGTCAACAGACGTCTTTATAGATCAACACAACGGCCAAGAGACTTCTGTAAAGACCAAAACAACAGTCAACAGACGTCTTTATAGACCCAAACAACAGTCAAACGGACGTCTTTATAGACCAAAACAACAGTCAACAGACGTCTTTATAGACCCAAAACAACAGTCAACGGACGTCTTTATAGACCAAAACAACAGTCAACAGACGTCTTTATAGACCAAAACAACGACCAAGAGACGTCTTTATAGACCAAAACAACAGTCAACAGACGTCTTTATAGACCAAAACAAACAGTCAACAGACGTCTTTATAGCCAAAACAACAGTCAAGAGACGTCTTTATAGACCAACACAACAGTCAAGAGACGTCTTTATAGACCAAAAGAACAGTCAACAGAAGCCTTTATAGACCAACACAACGGTCAAGGGACGTCTTTATAGACCAAAACAACAGTCAACGGGCGTCTTTATAGACCAAAACAACAGTCAACAGTCGTCTTTATAGACCAAAACAACAGTCAACAGACGTCTTTATACCAAAACAACAGTCAAGAGACGTCTTTATAGACCAAACACAACAGTCAAGAGAGACGTCTTTATAGACCAAAAGAACAGTCAACAGAAGCCTTTATAGACCAACACAACGGTCAAGGGACGTCTTTATAGACAGACCAAAACAACAGTCAACGGGCGTCTTTATAGACCAAAACAGTCAACACAGACGTCTTTATAGACCAACACAACGGTCAACAGATGTCTTTATAGACCAACAAAACGGTCAACGGACCTCTCTATAGACCAGCACTACGATCAACGGACCTCTTTATAAACCTAACATAATGGTCACACACGTCTTCATAGACCAAAACAACAGTCAACAGACGTCTATATAGACCAACACAACGACCAAGAGACGTCTTTATAGACAAAAAAACAACAGTCAACAGACGTCTTTATAGACCAAGGCTACAGTCAACGGGCCTCTTTATAGACTAACACAATGGTCAATAGTCGACTTAATAAATCAGCACAACTGTCAACAACACCTTCAACCCCCTCTTAACGCCCCCAAAAGCCTCATTACCGAATCAATAGATATCGCCTCAGATGTATCAAGGTACTTCAGACAAGACCGATATGCTTGTCAACAAAGAAATAGAGCTTTTATCAGACCTTTCAACAGATGATAAATGGTGAATAATCAGAGGAATAGGAAACAGACTACCAGATGTATTACAGACCAGTTGACTTCTCAACGGGGGCAAACAGTAAATCGATCAGACAACACACGCACGCACGCGCACGCACGCACGCACGATCGCACGTACGCACGCACATGCGCGCGCTACACCACACACACACACACACACGCGCGCGCGCGCGCGCGCGCGCGCGTGCATTTTCCACACGCATACAGGCAAGCAGTTCTGCAGCTATGCTTTACGTGATCGTTATTGTTTTATATTTCATATACATTCATCCCAAGTTTTTTCTGTCGCACACCCAGCGATAGAAGTTTACAGGGTACCCCTTTCATTTTTTTCCCCCTGTGTCTCCCCCTTTCCCCATTCTATCTTCCCCTCTAAAACTGAATACATGTTAGAGAAAGTTGACAGAACTCGCTTGAAGGGTGGAGAGTGGGAAATACTGAGTTTGTTAGGCAGCAGTTGAAGAACATTGTCGTTTATGATACTTGGAGAAAAAAAAAATGTGGCAGAACGACATTTTTTTATTTCCGACGTCTGATCCTTCAGGACAACATTCATTCAGGATCAGCTCGATGCTCCCCCCCCCCCTCCCCCCACCCCTTATCGATAGACCCCAACTCGATACTCGCCCTGTTCGATTTTCCCTCTGCCCGATACTTCCCCTGTTCGATTTTCCCTCTGCCCGATACTCGCCCTGTTCGATTTTCCCTCTGCCCGATACTCGCCCTGTTCGATTTTCCCTCTGCCCACTACTCGCCCTGTTCGCCTGTGGCACGTGTGTCTCTGAATGCGCATACTGACGTGGTTTTTAGGGGTAGTTTAGGAAAGACTTCCTTCCGTAACCCTCTCCCTCAGATCAAGAGATCCTTTCTGTTGTAGGCGGAAGAGTACTAAGCAGGTGGGAATGTTGATCAGGGGGAATATTGGAAAGAACAGTGGCAGGTGTTGAGAAGCACCAAGCAGAGGGATTATCGAGCAGGGAGAAGAATTGAGCGGGGTAGCACTAACCTGGGCGGACGGGGGGGGGGGGGGGGGGGGGGGGGGGGGGGGATGGCCGGGGGGGAGAGGAGGGGGGGGGGGGGTCTTGAGCAGGGTGGAGTATCGATACCCTCCCCATTTATCCTGTTTGATTGAAGGTGAAGGGGATTTCAACTTGAAGAAGATGAATCGAAGACTAGGTTTTGTGGACATTGTTTCTTCGTTGTTGTTGTTGTTTTTTCCCCACCGTTTTGCATTTAAGTATATATTCTGTTATTCGTCCAATTTTGTAAGCTTCCTTCCGAAAAGTACATATTCTGTTATTCGTCCAAGTTTGTAAACTTCCTTCCGATTGGTGACCAGTCAGAGCGCTGTTCACTTGTCGAAGGGGGCGAAACCTAAAAGTGGAGAGCTGGGAGGTTGGCCATAGCCATGATGTGGAGTGTTGGTATTGTTGCGACAGATCTGTAAATGCTCGTGTGCGGCGTGCGAAGGGGGGAGTGAGGGTGGGGGGGGGGGGGGGGATGGTGTGTTCTTGTGTGACTAAACTAGCACGAGTGGGGCAATGGCGATCGTAGAGGGTCAAAACCCCCGAAAATGAGGCGAAGAAAAAGTAGTGGGGTGAACTTTTGCTTCACCACAATTTCGGGCTTGAAATTTCTCTCTCTCTCTCTCTCTCTCTCTCTGTATACACACACACACACACACACACACACACACACACACACACACACACATTAACATATATATATATATATTAACATATATATATATATATATATATATATATATATATATATATATATATATATAAATGTTGCCCCGTATCAGCATCATCAGAACACATATCCCATTTACACACGATTTGAGGTTTTTGACTGGCTCATTGTCCAAACTTCACACACTACTCTCTACACATCACACTCTCTCTCGCCGATTTTCACCTCATTCAATCGCTAAGCTTCTCTCACCCCATCACCCATTTGGGAGACATGTTAAGTGATTTTGAAAAAGAGTGACAGTCGAATCTGGTGCTGTTTCATTTTTTTAGCTGTGTGCGCT